>ML429055.1:0-10319 GCA_005239525.1 Nicotiana knightiana | reverse complement strand
TAGACTTCCACTTGAATAAATTTTTTACCCGTTGTAAAATTAATAGTCATATCTTATAAAAGGGAATCATTACTCCTCCCTTCATAAAGCTACCTTCAAACCAAGTTCAACTCATACTACACAACCCAAAACTTACAACTCGTCCTTTCTTCCTAACAATATATTAAAATGTCTTCACCACCACCAACCTCTTCGTCTAATTCCTCACCTAATCGTGATTATGATGGAGGACATTCTGAATCTGTCTCCAATTCTCCATCCATTTACAGTTCTGAATCACCAGAAATTACATCAACCCCTGAAAATACACCCATTCCTGAACCCACTCCAAACCCTACTCCTGCCCCCAAGAATCGTCGTGTTAAAGTTCTTGCCCGGAAATCTGCTTCTTCTGGGGCTAGGGAAAAATTCTTGGAGGATCTTATTAAAGCAGACAAAGGTACTAAGTCAGATTCGTCTAGTGAATCCTTTAAATTGGCTAATGAGGAAGACACACCTGGTTCAACCAGTTCTGAAAAAGGTAATCTTGAAATCGATTCTGAATTTACTTTTGCTGATAAAAGATTCGTGTTGGTTAGGTCTGTTATTGATGTTGAAGTACCTGGAAGGAAGAAGGGTGGTAGAAAAGAAATAATTCTTGAGAGAGAGAGAAAAGAAGATGTGAGGGGATCTGGGGAGGATGGTACCACGCTGGTTATCTCTGGTCCCATTCCTGAAATGGTTGGAGAAAACGCCATCGATTTAGGGGGAAGCATAGTTGAGGAAGCTGCAGAAGGTCTTGAAAGTCTGAAGAAAGGAACAGATGAACCTGGTTCATCTGGGGAAGAAAGATTGGCTGAAAGACTGAAGAAACTGGGGGAGTCCTATAACTCCAAGAGAAGAAGGAGTCAGAAACCCAAGAAGGCAACTCAACCAGTTCCTTCAAAGAAAAGAAAATTTTTTGTCCTGCTCCAAAAGTAAGAGCTACTCGTAGCACTGTGATAGATGAAGAAGAGAAATTAGAAAAGGCTTTGAAAGAGAGCAAGAAGAAGAGGGCAGCAAAAGGAAAAGAAAAAGTTGGAGATCCTGTTGAGGCTATTGAGATTGAAGAGACTGCGTTGGACCTGGTCCAACAGGAGGAGCATCCTGCTCCAGGTGTGGCTAAGACACCAAAACTCACAAAGGCTAAGGCTTCTTCAAAGAAGTCAGTTAGAATGTCCGTCACACCAACAAGATCTGTTAAGAGGACCAGGGCCAAGCCAAAGAAAGTGAAAATTGTTGAGGATGATGATGCAGACTGGAGTGGAGAGGAGGAGAAGGAAATAGGAGAGGTGACTGACAGAGTTACCATGTTTTGAAAAGAACAATACTGAAGGGTAAGCTGGTGAAGGATTTAGAGGAGCCTGGAATTCAATATCTGATGGAAACTCTGGAGGTGCAGGGCTAGAAGGACCTGGTCCTTCGCATGGAAGGCAGGTTGGCAAAAGCTGAGTTGGTAGAATTCATGGGAAATGCCATTGTCAAGGAAAGCATGGTCAAAGGAATTGAAGTTTCTTTTGATGTTAAAGAACTGGGTGTTATTCTGAACATACCAGCTGAGAGCTATGAGGACTACACAAGGCAGAGATAGCCTTATCTAGATGGGATGGCCTCAGTAATCAACATCACCAGTTTCTTCAGTGATAGTGAGAAGGAGATTGAACCCAGGCCGGTTTACAAGAGTGCAATGAAGCCAGAGCACAAGCTACTCTTTGAGTTCGTCATCAAGTTCCTACTGCCTAGACAAGAAAGAAGGCACATGGAAAATTATATGGATCTTACCTTGATGGAATGCTTGTACAAGGGAAAGAAAATAAATTGGCTGGCTTTCATCATCCAACTCTTTTACAGAGTGGTGAATGGAACCAAAGTACACGCAATTCCATATGGCTTCATTCTGACTGCAGCGCTTGCACATTTTGGGGTTCCAGTAAAGAAGGCTGAGATGGCTACTGCCAAAGACTATTTTGGGAAGGAAAATTTGCTTACATGTGATTACAATGTCAATGTTCTTGTGGATGAACCTGGTTCACCTAGGAAGCAACCAGTCAACAGCAAAGTTAGAACTCTGGTGCAGGAAAACGAGATTAAGGATATGGAGATCCTTCATTTGAAGTCTCGTGTGATCGAGGTTGAAGCTGAGCGGGATGCTCTTAGGACTGAATTAGCAGAGGAGAAAGAAAAGAACGAAGGTGTTCTTCAGCAGATGCTTTCTCTCCTACAATCCAAGACCACAACCTCCTCTGCACCTTCCCATCCTTAGGCTTTCCAGAGCTTCCAAAACCCCTCTTTAGACCAGTTATTCAGTTTCAGTTATTTTTACTCTATTTTGTTTGCTCATGGTTTTGTTTTTGTTTATCTGTATGGTGTTGATAATCGTTACTAATTAGTGAATTTTGCTTCTAGTTATTGACTTGTCTCAATTTCTTAGTTAGCTAACATTTATTAGCTTCTTGTGTTGATTAATCATGCTTTGCACCTGCAGTTGCTTCAATGGCTGACCAGTTGAACCAGGTCCATCAGAGCACACATCTTGAACTAAATAAGCTGGCACATGAACCGTACATGCATAGGATATGTTTGTGAATATGAAATATCAATGAACCAAGAGATTGTCTACTAATGCGAAAAGGTTACAAACTGATGAGTTGATTGAAGTTGAAGTCAGCAAGGAAAGTAATAAAATAAAGGAAGTTGAGTTTGGTACGAATTATGTTCACCCAGGTAGAGTTGGACTAGAATTGGACGACAAGGTCAACAACTGACTCTATAAATACTTGATGTATTTATTCTACACGTACAAAGCTGAAATGAATCAAAATCTGAAAGCAAAGTTCCTAGAGTTATTTTGCTAGCAGAATCATTGTGCGATCCAAATGCTATAATATCTACCTTCAATGATGCTGTTAGTAAAGTGGTTAGAAAAATATCAGGTTAGCAAGGTAAACTATTATCAGCTGGTGGGAAAGCCATTCTCATCAAACATGTACTACAATCTCAATCAATTTACGTTCTAGCTGCTATGACACCTCCCAGTGAAATTTTTCTCCAAATTGAAATATATATGACTAGATTCTTTTGGGGATCAAATGATCAAAAGAAGAGACATCATTGGAGTTCATGGGCCAAAATGTGCTATCCAATTGAAGAAGGTGGACTTGGTTTCAGAAGACTAAAAGATATTAGTGATGCATTGGCCATGAAAAGATGGTGGAGATTCAGAACTGGTAACTCTATTTGGGCCAACTTTCTCAAAACAAAATACTGTAAATTGGCTCATCCTGTGGACAGAAAATAGAGAGCAGGTTTATCTCATGGATGGCAAAGCATTTTGGCAGTAAAGGACAAAGCTGAGGAGAAAATAATATGGAAGGTTAACTCAGGTTCTTCAAGCATATGGTGGGACAACTGGACAGGTTTTGGAGCGATTGCTCTTGTCATAAATCTCAATGGCACCAACAAACATCAAACTGTCAAAGATCTAATTGATAATGGACACTGGAACATTGATCACCTACACTTAGCTGAATATTTAGTTGAAATTATTCTTAGCATACCAATTGGGAATCCACATTGTCCTGACACACCTATTTGGATGCCTACCACTAATGGAAATTTCTCTACTTCTTCAGCATGGGATATCACCAGACAACACAAGGAACCAGAACATTTTCTTTATAATATTTGGCACAAATCTACACCTTTC
Organism: Nicotiana knightiana; assembly: GCA_005239525.1. Classification (NCBI taxonomy): domain Eukaryota; kingdom Viridiplantae; phylum Streptophyta; class Magnoliopsida; order Solanales; family Solanaceae; genus Nicotiana; species Nicotiana knightiana. The sequence continues at coordinate 6,595 of ML429055.1, read as the reverse complement.
AAGATGTCTTTCTTAGTGTGGAAAATGCTAAAGAACAAGCTTCCATTTGATAATGTCATTAGTAGAATTGGTATTGAGGTGGATACCAAGTGTTGGTGTTGTTGTGCTGATGCCAAAGATGAAACTATTCATCACACCTTCCTTGATGGAGACTTGGCCAGAATTATATGGAAATTTTTTGGGATCCCTCTTGGAATTCCATGGGAATCAGGTTCCATCAGAAATCAAATGATAAAATGGTGGACTATAAAGCCTAAAAATGGCTTACACAAAGATCTTCTCAAAATTATTCCTATATTTATCTTATGGGAGATATGGAAGGCTAGATGTGCCAACAGATATGGGAAGAAAAAAGTATCTAAAGTCAAAGTTATTCACCAAATCTTCTACCATATAAAGTGGATAGTATCAAAAAGCAACTCAACCATTCAATGGATATGGAAATGGCAGGAACTCACCAAACAAATTATGAGCAACTCACACAAGATTGAATGTATTATAGTGAAGTGGGTCAGACCTCCAATGGGATAGATAAAGCTCAATACAGATGGAAGTCACAATTTAGTAGACTCTATTGGAGCAGGAGGAATTATAAGAGACAACAACCCTTTGCTAAATATCTAGGAATTTTCAGCAGTAATCTAGCTAAAGCAAAGGCAATAATCTATGATTTACAATGGTGTATCTCGCATAGATTCCAAAACATTATCTTGGAAAGTGACTCTCTGATCATTGTAAACATGATAAATGGAAAGAGCAACACCTTGGCAACTTCAAAATTCTATAAATGTTATTACTCAAATGCTATATCAAACAACCAATATAGTTCAACATTGTTACAAAGAGGCAAATCAGGTTGCTGATGCATTGGCAAAATGGAGCATGGAAGAACATGAGAGGCAATTTTATGATATTAAGGATCTTCCTAAGCAAGTTGCTGGTGCATATTTTCTAGAATATACAAGATACAGCCTCCATAAGGCACAAACAAAGAAGGAATATGCTTGTCTAATAATCTTTTTGGGTTTTTTTCTCCCTAGCTGTGTTCTGTTGTAACCTCCATTTTGTTATGAAATAAAAGGCAGCGTCTCCTTAAGGCACAAATAAAATAAAATAAAATAAAATAAAAAAAAGACTCGTCTCCATGGATATGCGAGATGGTTAAGCCCTTCTACAACACCGACAACTGTTTGAAACATTTTTTTTTTGGTTTCTCACTCGGTATCTGGTATCCGCATTGGAGCTCGACTATATCTAGATTTGCGCCGCGTAGGACCCCATTCGAGGGGAAGCGCTCCCTACCAAGGATTTTTNTTAATAGATATTTATATAATAAAATGCAGAAATAAATTGATTTAAAGCCTTTAAAAATTATGATTTTTTTTGAAAAATACTTGTATATGCTTGTAAATCAAATAACGATGTATATGCACTACTTTGAAAGAGTGTGTATGTATATATATATATATATATATATACATACACACTCTTTCAAAGTAGTGCATATACATCGTTATTTGATTTACAAGCATATACAAGTATTTTTCAAAAAAAATCATAATTTTTAAAGGCTTTAAATCAATTTATTTCTGCATTTTATTATATAAATATCTATTAATTACCTTACAAATTATTTTTATGATGATTTTATCATCTAAACTTATCATTTACACCCATATTAGGTTTTAAATATTTTTAGTACATTTCTTATAATTACATTTGTATTTTTCAAGGCTAAATTGTACATTTTGCAATAATAGCCCATATGTACATGTAATTACATTATTTATACGGAAAATAACTTTTTATATTTTTATAATGCCAAATAATTGTTTTTAACCATTTGCATGCACAGATAATATTTTTGTTATTTATCTATTATTTTATAAATTATTTATTTATTAAAATTAGGTATTTAAAATCTGGCCCTAATTCTACAATATATTTTTCGGACCTAAATTACCCAACTATCCCAGGCCTAATACCCCTAGCCCAGTACTCTTACCCATTCAATTAAACCCGACCCAGCCCCGTTCAAATCCTAGTTGTTGATAAAAAATGATCAACGACTCATAAACATCCCCCCACTTTCCTTATATCCCCATCTCCCAAATCCTAACCCCATTTCCCCTAATCCGCCACCTCCCTTCCCCCCTCCTCTGAACCTCAGCCTGCCGCCACTCCAAAATCCTCCCCCAATCCCGTTCCTAATGGGATTTTCTTCCCATTTACTTATTATTTCGACATATTTCCTTTATTTGTTGATTCTTTACGATATTACTTAGTACTTGCCTAAAAATGGCAAGTAATCCACTTTGATTATGTCTTAATCGACCTTCATCTCTTGAATCTAGACGACACTAAGTCCACACACGTTATTTTGTGCCTTGCGAGCCCGATTTATTCGTATCTTGCTGATTCGTACTTAATCCTAAGGTTAGAGTTTACAGATTCTCTTTTGATTCGAACCAAAACTGGTTCAAGCTTTGATTTTGAGTACTATCTTGTCTATATTCGCCTTATTATGTGAGAATCTACCTATTTCTGTCGATTTCTTTTACTTGCCCTAAATTAGGGTTTCAGATCCTTTTTAATCGAACCAAATCAGGTTTGATTCTGTGTTCTCTTTTGAATAATTTCCTGTATATGTTCATTTTATGCAATATGTGATTCTTTTCCTTTATTTTCTGCCGATTCTGTGTATTTTCACCTAAAACTAGGGTTTCAAATTTTTCTTCCTTACTGATTTAAGTGCTTGCCTTTTTAGTGTTTGAATTAATTATTTCCATATTTATGTGTTCAGTTCTTACACTATTTAAACCCCTCCCCACTTCCCTTTGATTAAGTTGGAATTTCAAAAAATTCCTTAAGAACACTACAAAAACTAAGCTTTTTGCTTTTCATTCTTGAATAAAAACTTGTTCTGTATTCTGATTTTTGGCCGGCTGAAAGCCAAGGCCAGAAATTGTTAAGTTTCTGCTTTGTTTGGTGATATTCACAATATCGTTGGATTTCCTTCTTCCTTGCTTCATCTTAACTGGTGAGTTATCAGACCTTTGCCGTTTCATTCTGATTTCTGTTAATGTGTTACTTAAATTAGATTATGTTATGCTATTACATTTTGTAGTTTGGGACATGATTAAATCTACTTTGATTCTGTTAATTCGACCCTGCTTAACCCATATATCATTAATAGTAATCTCTTGAAGTTTAAGTTTGTTGTTTGAACATGTTCTCATATTTCCTGCTATAGAATAGTTAACTAATGTATAGAGGTATGCATTAATAGAATTACAAGTCTGTTTGTTGAATCTACTATAATGTGACCTGTTTGATCTTGTTTTCATCATAGTTTGACACCTCTAGTAACTGCCCTAATTAGTTTTTAGCATGTTATGATATATTGCTAATTGGTTTCTTCATACGACACTAGTTTCTGCACTTAACCTAATCTGGATCCTCTGTTATCACTACAAATCTGTCTTATGACTTGCCCTGTTAGCATGTGATTGAGTTTATTCCTGAAACTTGATTAAGTCTTCCTAAGTTCAAGCATGTCTATTTTTTTTTTGTATATGTGATTTTGTCCTTCAGTGGATCCCCTAATCCCATTCTACTCCCCTGGTCCTTCTGAATTCTTATTCTTAGCCGGCTGAAAGCCAAGCTACTTAGGTTCCGTCCTTTGACCTCCCTAGTGTGAGCACTTTTCAGGGTTCATGTGAGAGCTTTGTGAACGCTGACACACTAGGACCTGGTCCCTAGTCTTTCCCTTAATTGTTTCTGATCAACCTCCCTAGTGTGAGGATTATCGTGGGTTCTTGAAGCCCTTGGGAACTCTGACACACTAGGGTCTTGGGTTCTATATGCTCAGCCTTGATATATGTCCAATGGGTGAATCTCTCAACAGCTGGTTATTTTGTATTTATGAGCATGAGATTTTGGAGCTGTTGTGATTTAAAGGCTTGGCCTGTCCAGGTGTATTTGGGCCTACTGTAGGCTCCCTATAATTATATCTATTCTGTAATTTACTACATTCAATTCTGGTGTGTAATAATTATTTTGTAATAACAATACTGGGCTGTTAGTGAAATTGGGAAAGTGGTTCTTATTTTACAATAAAGTTGGGTAGAAATCCTGCCTATAGGTTCGATACTGTGTTGTTAAATGTTATATGTTAGAATCATGCCTATAGGTACCTTATGATGTTCAGTCATGACATGCTAGTAGCCATGCTCATAGGTTCAATGCTTGGTTCAATGATGCTCTATTTTTGCTTGTTAGAGACCATGCCTATAGAAAATGGTATGATTCAATATATGTGCAAAATCCTATTTTATATTGTTCTCTTCACGATTTATAGAAATCATGTCTATAGGATCTAAAATTGGATTAATTGTAGAAAGCATGCCTATAGGTTTGAATCGATTTAATTATCATTTCCACCCGTTTATTCATAAGTTTCCAAACACTCTGTTGTTACCGTCACTAGAAAGCATGCCTATAGGATTAAAAAAAAATAATTCTGGACATGTTTATGTGATTGCCACTATTTATTATCGCATAAAACGCCTAGATATCATGCTAGTAAGCTTAATCTCATTATGCTAAAAACAGTAGGCAAACTTATGTAGGTTTTGGAAATTGCACTAAGAAACTGGCTTTGCGCATGACTGTCTGCTCATTCATTCAATATCACAAAGAGATTTTGCCTATAGGATTCTACTATCTAATTAATTAAAATCTGTCAAAATGTTAACCAGTTTGGCGTGCATTTGATGTCTAAATGTGGAGTCTAAGTTAAGCCCATACTTGCATCTATTTGAAAGTCCTAAACTATTTTTTTGTATGTCGCTTAGTATTTTCCTTTTTGAGTAGCCTAAGTTAAGGTCTATAACCGCCCTAAAATAGAGGTCCAAATGCCTCCTGGACCATAGGCCTGGGACAGGTAGTGCACATATAGGTTACGACTTAGAATTGACTAGAGCGCTTTAGGTATACAACTTAAAGATAGTAATCGGGTAGCAGGAGATGATAGTCTATGCCCGCTGAATAATATGAGTAACACCCGGTCTTGAGGGCGTTATGAAGTATTATTTATGTTGCACAGGGTGATCCTTTAGGCTAAAAAACTTTGGACCCCCCACTTCTGTTTAAAGTAATTCGTTTATTTTATTTGTCCAATTTGATTCCTTTCCCTTAGACTAATTCATATATTTCTAGTTCGGCCGGGACCCACCGTTGTGGACCTCGAGGAGTGCCTAACATCTTCTCCTCATGGTAATTTGAGCCCGTACCTGATCTTTGGTAACACAGACTGGTTAAATCCAAAATTATTTGTAAATAGGTGTCTTAACGCACCTCAAACCCGTTAGGTAGCGACTCTCTCTTTTATAACGCTTCCTTTAAAAGATTTGTCACGTGTCAAAACTCGATTTCGTGAGAAAAAGGGACGCGACAGCATGTCGACTGTGTTGCGGATTTCCTTAGGATCTTACCATAATGAACTTGGACTGTATGAATTATTCTGTCTCGATAAACGTGTCTTTATTATTTGAACATCCCTCTCCCATTCTCCCTTTTATTTTCCACATGCACACATCTTCCCTATTTTTCCCTTTATATGAACTTACATGCAATTCCTCTCTTAATCTGGTCATAATATGCATCCCCTCCGTTATTTCCCAATCATGTTCAATTGCTCCAATTTTTAAAAAAAATTTGTTATGTCTTTCCCAATCCCTACCCCTTTTATGGCTTTATTATAATTTTCCATTATACGAACTAACTCCTTTCTTTTTTTTCTTTCTTTTCTGTCTTTACATTTATTAAATACTGCATTTACTGCTTCATCTTGCAAAATACTTGACAATTTATTTTATCTTTGCATAACTACATGCTCTACATCATATTCCGCTCGTGCGCAATTAATACCATAGCGGCACTTGATGAGTGTCCTCACTCTTCCTATATCACCCTTTTAAATTTGGAAAGGCTTATTTGCGGTAAAACTAGTCGATCATCGGTGCAGTCGACAGTTCCGTGCCTTTCCCTCTCAAGTTCTCCACTTGAGGGTACCGGTCAAGACTCTTATAGAAAACCCCACTCTGATCTTAACTGTATATGCATCATGTCTGAACCTAGTACGGGTTAGAATGTTGTCCGCATAATAACTCTCTAAGGCAAGCCTTGTCCAAAGCCCATCGGGATTTCCATAATCCCAACGGGCACAATCATGATATGTGCATTATTTGGAGAAAACAAGTCGATATGTTAATCATTAATGTGTAAACAGTCAAATCCGTAGGGGGAGAGGGTTAACTTTATTTGTTTTGCAGAAATGAGGCACGAAGTCCCTAGGTTCGGCATGGTCCGAAGTATCTCACCTCTATTGCTAGACTGGTGGGAAAATCTCTTGCCAAGCGACAAAAACCATGTGAAAAGAATTCTCAGAAATCTACCGTCTTTGCTGGACATTCAGCCAAACAATGTACTAATCGAGGCAGCTACTAATGTCCTGGGATGAAAAGAGGGTTGTTGTTGGTTGATTTCCCAATGCACACGCAAGTGTACGTGGTCGACAAGTAATACAGGAATT
>ML429054.1:371-15392 GCA_005239525.1 Nicotiana knightiana | reverse complement strand
TAAAGCAGTGTTTGCGAATTGGGTCGAAATTTTAAAAACATAGGTGGCTATTCTTGCCAAACGTCCTTCCGGCGTCCCACTTGGGCGATTAGGGTATAATGGCGTCACCTGATTTTATTTAAGGATATATTTCTTTGATTTTGAAAAAATAGCGTTGGACCCGATGAGGGTTGCCTACGTATCTCACCCCAGTGAGAATCAAACAAAGCGTAGTTCGGGAAAAAATCTTGATTAATGTATACCCACTCATTTTGTTTTTGTATATTTTATTTCTTTGTTTTAGAAATTTTGGCAGCGTTTCGAGATAAACACGAGGATTTTCCAAAATAGGATAAATTATCTATTCTACCTCACTCTTGGTTTTTCTGCTCATCATTATTTTTTTTTTAGCCGGTCGATACACAACCTGTGACAAATCAATGCACACGTAGCAAATAAAAATGCATCAGTGTAGTCTTTTATTTCGGGTACACCTATCCTAGACGGACCCAACCCCTGTGTTGAGTCCCCTAAGTCAAATGCGCCTGGTGAAAATAAGCGTTCCTACTAGGGATCTGGCATGAGGTTTTGTTATTCTAGGTTTAAATCTGGGGTTTTGTTCTAGACCAGGCTTACCCGAGCGGACAGCTCGAGCCGAGGTTGGGGCAGCGTACCGGGAATACAGAAGCTTCGCCGACTTTGCAACTTATCCGTACCTCGTTCTAAAATTTGGATATGAATCTAACAAAAAAGAAGTCACACAAAGTGAACACTTCCCAGATTATCTAGAAGACTCAGAGAGAAGAGGGTTTCGGCACATTTTATATACAGTTCAGATAATATCAAAGCGGTAAAAGCAGCATTTAGCACATTAGGTTCAAACATATAAATCAGATAATAAAGCCAAATATAACATCTATTCTAAGCTCGAATTCTTGAACCCTGAACCAGAGATTCAGAGTTCGGTCCCCAGCAGAGTCGCCAGAGCTGTCACACCTCTTTTTTCCGACGNAACCAAGGAAATTTTGACTCTGTTTAAAATGTCTGCGACCAGAAATCCGAGTAAGGAATTCTGTTAACCCGGGAGAAGGTGTTAGGCACTCCCGAATTCCGTGGTTCTAGCACGGTCTCTTAACTATTATTATTTGGCCGAAATTGTCTGATTATTTACATATTTTTGCCTATTGTGCTTTTAGCCCTTTTCGCTTTTTAGCCGCTTTTAATATTTATGGACTTATCTTGAAAACAAGTCACGATGGTGTGCACTTGTCATTTATAGACACATTATAAGTACGCAACATGAAATGCACCCGTAATTACAACATGTGATTTTTATTATAATTTGAAGTTGAAGACGGGGACATGAGTTGTCGCTCCCGAGTGTTGGTTAGGGTAGCTTTGGTATAATATTTGATTTTTATCTAAATTTTGAACTAAAGGTATTCATTCTACCTAGAAGATCTCCTAAAGCGCTATTCATTGCTCTAAGAGAACATCTTATGGGCTATGGCCTCATCTAGCCCCGTTTTATCACATTAGGCCACCCTAAGTCAGCTTTCCTTGTAATAGGACTACTAGTTCTGAAAAGAATTTGTTTTTAGCCAACAATGGCAAATGTGGGAATCAGAACATCCCTTGTTCGTTTAGATATATACACTTATGAAATCCAGATATCTAAATATGTTACTTGTTAATTCTAATACGAATGGGCAAGATGAAACCACTCTACTTCTTCCAGAATTTTATGATTTCTAACAAGGATCATACCACAAGCAGTTTTATTAATTTTGAAATAGTAATCCTTACCAATTCTAAACAACCTAATCTCACGCATCTAAAGTATTAAAGTTCACACAGACTATACATTTATTTTTGCAAATTTATGAGACACAAGACAAACTTAAGATAATCTACTGATTCTATTCATGTTGAAACTCTGCTGAAGTTGAAATAACCATTTTTTCCAAAATCCAAACGGGGTGTTTATACAGATTTTACATACGTTCTTTTGTCTAATATCATTGCAGAACAAAAAAAATTTAAACTCGAAATTTCAGGAACATGAATGAAACTGAAATTAAGCGTACAGTCCAGTCTTAAATTACATTACAATGAAAAGCTAAATAAATACATGGGGATTATAACTTGACTGCCTCTATACACTTTCCAGAATGAAAGAAAAATAAAAATAAGATTCTAACTAGTTTCTGACTCGAAACTCCCTTGACGCCTTACGTTCGAGCCTTCTCTTTGTAATCATTAGAACACCCTAATAAAATTTAGGTGTTGTGCAACTACCAAAACCAAACTGACCATGAAGAGGTCAGTTTTAATCCTGATATTGCGTGTGTTTAAACCATACTATCTGGCAGAATTATTTATGCGCTTTCTCAGTGAATATGATCATAAAAGGATCAACTCAACTCCAGAATGTCATTTTCATACTTTGGACCTTCAGTCCATATTAATTCCTTGACTTGGTTATGTAGGCATTTTAAGAGGATAAATCTGATCATAATAAAGGATTCAGATTCTTTCCTCTAAGGAGCCTTTGATTATCCACTTTATATCCGTAAAGGGTAATTTTCAGCACCCTAGGCTACTGTTTAGGCACTACCTAGGGGTGAATTTGACTATTAAAGAGTCAAATCCATCTACCCAAGTGGTAAAACTAACATAATTCTAAACTTTATAGGAACTTTGCTTACCTAGGCATTTTTTAGAGGATGAATCTGACCATCCCAAGGGTTCAAATTCTTACTCTAATGGCCTTCTCAACTACATACTTTATACCCCTTTTGAAGGCTAAACTTCAGCCAACATACTAACATTTGTGCACTTATCATGGGGTGAGTTTGATTATCAACAAATCAATTCATCTACCCTAGTGCTGATGCTACCATAATTACAATCTATATAGGGACTTTGCTAACTTAGGCATTTTTAGAGAATGAATCTGGATTTTTAAAGAGTCCAGATTCCTTATTTCAAAGCCCTTTTTGATCACCTATTTTATACCCTTAAGAGGGTGACTTTCAGCAACTAAACTATTGTTTAAGCACCTGATATGGGGTGAATTTGACCATTATAGAGGGTCAAATTCATCTACCCTAGTGCTGTTTCATAACAGTATCTAGATATCTAAAACCTGGAATAAACCAGTATTTCAGTATCTTTGTAGGATGAACTTAACCATGAGAGGTTAAGTTCATTACCCTTTGATGCTATTTTCCAACATAAACATTGATTGCACAGACATATAACAGGCAGTTTTAAGATGAAACAGACTTATGTAAAATTCAGAGATTAGAATCTAAACAAACATAATGTGTTACTCCATATATATGCACATAAGTTTATACAGAAATAAGTCTAAGCAAATAAAAATACAGATTCATGGGGGAAAGACAACATATTTCAGATCTTCATATTTCATATATAAAGAAAAACTCAGTTTTACATACCTTTAAGAGTAAGATAACAACAGAAAGTCCTGACCAAATAAAGGTCAGGCAAATAGAAATCAGCAAAAGGGAAGAGAAAACCCAGCAGCAACTCCAAAGAAAACCAAACAGTCCAGCAAGAATACACCCAGAAATCTTGGGTAGGAATGTTTGAAAGAAAATTTCCAGAAAAATAGACCAGCAAGAATACCAAATGATTGAACCAAGGCAGCAAACAAAACCATGTCCTTTAGGAAAGAAAAACCATAGCTATAAGACAAACCTAAGTTCAGATTGTTTCCCCTCCTACTGCAAATCCTCTTGTTTTTTTTTCAAGTCTTTTAGTAGTCAAAGTTTGTATTTTCCAGTCCAAAAGGTTCAAAGAAGGGTCTGAAAAATCTTTTTTTGTTTAGTGGTAAAGAGTGTGTGTATATATAGGGACAGTTGGGATAGGCTATGCTCAACATATTCCCTATCCTAAATGAGCTGAAAATGGTACAGGTACAGCTGTCAACCCTATCCCTTTGGGGCAGCTGTACCTTCCAGAACATTCCAGCCCTTGAAATTACCCTTCTATCCCTAAGTATCTGATTTCCTAATATTTATCTAATCTAGAAGGTTCTTTTGGGTGACAACTAATTGTTCTTAACTAAGGTTGAGTCAATTGAATGAAGATTAGTTGATTAAATGCCTAGAGTTGGCTTTCATACTACTTATCTATGTTTAAGTTAATTTAATCATTGGTTTAATCAAAATCAATGGAGGTTAGTCAACTAAGTTCTATTAACCTAGGTTAAATGAATCTGTTTTAGTCCATTAACCTCAAACTAATTGACTTAAACAGATTTTATTTTCAGTTAAATACTTAAGAAGCTACCTAAATTAATTTCTAGATTGATGAAGTTTGAATCACTTAAATTTGAGACTAAAAAATCAATTATTCTTAAGCTTAGTTAATTCAAATGCACAATTGAACCTAACTAGATGTCTTAGATCAATAAGAAACAATTAAGTTGTTAGACCTAACTAATTAGGGTGCTTAATCCCCACTGATTTAAAACTGGTTTAAGAAGTTGATTAGGTGTTGGATAATTATTAAACCTTGGTTAAATGATTTATTTTAGTTAATTAGTCCTAAACTAATTACCTTAGGCAGATCTTAGGACTTAATTAGTTGTTTAAAAGACTATTAGACTGGGTCAATATATTATACAAGTGATCATGGGGGGAATTATTGTTAACTAAGTTAGTTTTGATAAGTGTAGGTTAAACCCTGACCAAACACTGTTTAGAACTGAGTTTTTTTTAGCCTGATTGGTTGATTAGTTTCAGGTTAATTAATTAATTTAGATTAATTAGGTTGAACTTCTTAGCCTTAGTCAATTGTATTATTACTTAGTTCAAATGTACACATAATTATTCGCAGATAAGTGTCTCTTCATTACCTAATTAAATTATTACTTGGTTGATCAAAATTGATTGAAACTAAAGTTGAAACCAAAAGAAAGTAACTAAAAAAACAAAACAGAAAGTATAATTAGTATAGGCTTGCCTATTCAAACTAACAAAACTAATTCAATTAAAACAAACATCATGTTACTTAAACAGAAAGGTTCATGAACTCCTAAACCAGATTAGTAATCAATCGTTAAAGCGAGAAACTTAATAGTTGAGGAAAAATAGGGAAAGAAAGGGGGAGAAAAGTCTGGGAGGAAATAATAACCTCTAACCAGTGAACAATTTAAACCATGAGGTACGGATCAGGTAACGCATGCATATTTTGAATTAAACAGGCCAAGAAAAAAAGGATATTCAACAAAAAACCAAACTCGAAACAACGATTTCAAACTAAATAGCATAAATCTGAAATGGTTATTATACCTTTGACGTATGCATTTTAGAGATCTAAACTAACTCTAGAACCAAACGCATGTTATATGAGAACAGCACAACACAAACACATGTACCAAATAGTGAGGCATGCGATTTCATTTTTTTTAAAAGTGAAGAAACGTCAGAAAAGAAAAGATAGGGGGGGAAGGGATACCCGCAGGGTGCTGACAGATTTCGGCAGGGTTTGGAAATGATCCATTCCAAACCCACATGAATCAAAAACTCTCATCAAGAGCTGTTGACTCATGTAGCTTTGAACCATTGATTGTTTTGAATCGACTTGGTAATAGGAAACTAAGTTTTCTGCCTTTCTTAGATCTGAAATCGAAGGGGTTCGAGTGGGTTTTTAGGGAAACTGATGGTGGGATGGGGTTAAGGGTGAGGAGAGGATCATATGGTGAAAGTTTGGGGTGATTCGGAGGTCGTCCACCACTGGTAGGCGATTTCCGGTGGCGGAACATGGTAGGAATCCTAGGCAGCTAGGGTTTTTTTAGAGAGAAGAGAGAGAGACGAAGGGGAGGGGGGGTTAGACTTTCTGAGTGAATGGGGGGGGGGTAGGGTTTAGTTTGGACATTTATATAGTTAGGGATTGGGTAGTTCTCAGTCATTGGATCTGGAAAGATCAACGGCTGAGATTGATCTTAACTTAAAAGGGGTCGTTTTGGTGGTGTAGGGGCAGGCCGGGTTGTGGGGTGTTTGGGCCTAGGTCGATGCGGGTAATGAGAGGGATTTTGGGCCAGGGTAATTGTAGCCCAGATCCGAATTTCGCCTATTTTAACTCTAACACTTAATAAAAAAAATGTAGTGATTAATTCTAACTTAGTTTTTGTCTAATTATAAATTAATTAAAAGTAATATCATTTAATTTAATACTCATATCATTTAAGGAACAAATTTCACAATTTTGTTAGAAAAAATGAATAAATTAATCATTAAATCTACATTGTGTCAAATAATCAACATTTTTGTTGTTATTTATTTCAATCGATTACAAGTAATATATTAATTAACTCTAGTTTAAATTTTAATTAATGAGTAAATTAAAGGTTGAAATTTCTAGTTAAAAAATGTGATTATTTGAAGAATAGTTTTCCGTAATTTTCCAATAAAAAATGATTGAAGTTATGCAACTTTAAATCATTTATAAATTTTAAAAGACAAATTATGATTTATGTAACGCAAATAATTCACACACAGACATTGAAATTCAACAAAGGTTTATAATCATTAATTAATTTATTGAATTTTATAGGAATATATAGTAGGTTAAAGGTGCATCTAAGAACATACTGTGACAAGCTTGTAAGAGTTGGGAAAGATGAGGTGATTCGCATGAAGTTGTTCATGAGAAGTCTCATCGGAGATGCCCTATCTTGGTACATTAGTCAAAATCCCAATAAGTGGGTTAGTTGGGTAAGCATGGCATCAGATTTCGTGGATGGATTCAATTTTAATACAAAGAATGCACCAGGCGTCTTTAACATACAAAATCTCAAGAAGAAGCCAACAGAGATTTTTCGTGAGTATGCTACTCTGTGGAGATCAGAAGTTACAAAAATAAGGGCGGCATTTGAAGAAGAGTAGATGAACAAATTCTTCATCCCGTCCAGGAGCCACAATACTATGAAACATTAATGTTTATCGAGAATCACAAATTCTACGACATCATCAAGTTAAGGGAAATAATTGAAGAAGGGATTAAGAGCGGAATGGTGACTAATTTTAAGGCATTGCAAGCTACAAAAAAAGCATTGCAGTTAGGGGGCGTATCAAAGAGGAAAGAAGTAAGGGCCATGATAGTAACCCAAGGCCCAAAATATCCTCTTACGTACCAAACACCTCCACCTACTTATCAACCTTCACCTCCCAGATATCCACAATCCGCCACTGCCTACCACACTTATATCACCCAGCCAGCATATTATCACTCACCGCCAGCTCGCCAAAATTATCAGAAACCCAGACCAAACATTGATTGCAGGCCACCAAGACAATACAACCCTATTGCTGAACCCATCGATCAATTATACGAAGGACGGAAAGTTGTTGGATATGTTACCCTTATTCCAGTTGTTGCCATGGAAAACTCTTCTTAATGGGTCAATCCAAATAAAATACATGCCTACCACTCCAGCATGAAGGGTCATACTATCGATGCATGTTTCACTTTTAAAGATAAGATCCAGACGTTGATTGATACCAAGGTCATACAAGTAAAGGAGGCCGCACCTAACGTCCGCAACAATCCTCACCCGGATCATAGGGGCGAAGGTGTAAGTATGATAGAGACTGATGAAGAATGGGATCCGGAAGGGTCAATTGGACTCATTCGAGAAGGTGATAATCCTAAGAAACCTGCAGTCACTCTCACTCCTAATATGATATAGATAAAGATACCAGTTGAAATTGAGGTAGCCGCATCGACTTCGTTCGAAATTGAAGTAACAACACCTGCAATTGCACCTGCTCCATTTGAAGTAGCCTTCACTGTGATGGTAGAATCCACACCTCCTTTTAAGTCCAATGTCGTATCTTGGGATTATGTTGCAAAAGCCATGAGGAAAGGAAAAGAAAAAATGGAAGAATATGGTGTGGCACAAGGGATGACCAGGACTGACATAATTTATACACCTGAGAATTTGGGAGGAACGAGCAGAAAAGCCGTTGCCAAACAACCCATCATTGATACTGGCCGATATGATCTTTGGAGAAAGGTGCAACCGAGGGAATATTCTATGGTAGACCATCTGAACAAAACTCCTTATCAAATATCCATCGTATCATTACTATAGAATTCTGAGGCACATATGAATGCCTTGATGAAGGTATTAAATGACGCTTACGTGCCCAACAATATCACCAGTGGGGAGATGGCTAACATGGTAGGGCAAGTACTAGAGAGCCACAAGATCACCTTTCATGAAGATGAATTGCCACCAGAAGGATTAAGACACAATAGGGCTCTACACATCACAGTACAATGCGAGGATAATTTTATTGCCAGGGTTTTGATAGACGGAGGGTCCAGTCTCAACATATGTTCGGTGATAACTCTGAAAAGGTTGGGTAAAGGTTTGCATGAAATACGAGCAGGGACAATGAATATGAAGGCTTTCGATGGGTATCAATAGGCTACGGTTGGGGAAACCAATCTATGTTTGCAGATGGGTCCGATCTGGTTCGATGTTGAATTTCGCGTGCTAGACATATCTGCCTCATAAAATCTAATGTTAGGAAGATTTTGGATATATGCCGGGTCGTGGCTTCTACTTCGCACCGAGCAGTAAATTTCGGATGGAATCATCAAGAAGTGATCATTCATGGAGATGGGAGCAATCCCATTTATACCAACCAAAATGTTCCGGTCGTGGATAATAGAAGGAAGTTAGGTGGGGAGACTTATCACCGCATTGAGCGCATCAACACAATTGTGAAAGAGAAGTGGTGGACCTGCAAAATATAAAGCATGCTAGCACGGTCAGGGTATGAAACCGGTAAAGGGCTCAAGAAGAACCTCCCGGGCATTACAAAACCCATACAGTCAAAGCATCACGACACAACCTTTGGGCTTGGATATCAGTATACCTGACAGGAATATGATGATTATCCGCCGTCATGGCGTTGTTCTTATTACCCTCTTGAGCAGTCGGTACCGCATTTGAGCCAATCCTTTCATCAGGCTGACATAATATGGGGATCTGATGAAGATAAAGCTCTGGATGGTCTTACGAACCTGTTCGTTGAAGATGAAGACATGGATTGCAGTGTGATAGTTGAGGGGGCGGAGGAAGAATGCCTCATCATCCAGACAGTGGAAAAGGGAGCTGTTCTCAGGAACTGGACCATCACACCATCCAGGGTCAGACAAGTCCCAAGGTAGCATTGCTGTTAGTGTCATTCATTATGAAAAAAATTCCTTTGAGCATTTTTGGTTAAAAACATCTTTCTTTCCTTTCAGTATTTTTCTTGAAGTCATTAAAAATTACTTTGATTAACGTTTCAACATTTATCAACAGTTTGGTGTTTTATTATTATTATTATTATTATCTTTCATATATTTCACTCTACAACATTACTATTTCTTACCTTGATTATCTAACGACTGTGACATGTAATGAGACAACGCAATATAATGATAGTAACTCAGAAGACATAGAAGAAGAAGATGTGATACTTGAGGAAATCGTCAAAGAAGTTGAGAATTTTGAGAACAAACCTAAGTCCAACCTGGACGAGACTGGGGTGGTCAACTTGGGAGATTCTGAAACCGTCAAAGAAACTCGCATAAGTATTCACTTATCACCATTAGAGAAGGAAAAATACACTCGTTTCCTGAAAGAGTATGACGACATTTTCGCATGGTCATATGACGATATGATTGGGTTGAGCACATCCATAGTGGCTCATGTACCCACCAATCCAATGTGTCCACCTGTAAAGCAGAAATTCAGGAAGTTCAAACCAGAAATGAGTCTGAACATTAAGGAAGAAGTCACCAACAAAATCAAAGCTAAGGTCCTCAAAGTAGTTAAATATCCAACTTGGTTGGCCAACATTGAGCCGGTTCCGAAGAAAGATGGAAAATTTTGGGTATGTGTCGACTATCGGGATTTAACCAGAGCAAGTCCCAAAGATGATTTTCCACTACCCAATATACACATACTGATCGACAATTGCGCCAAGCATAAGCTCCAGTTCTTTGTCGATTTCTTCACGGGTTATCATCAGATTTGCGTGGACGAAGAGGACACAGAAAAGACACCATTCATTACACAATGGAGAGTATATTGCTACAAAATGATGCCATTCGGTTTAAAGAATGCTGGGGCCACCTACATAAGGGCCATGCCAACTATTTTCCATGACATGATACACAAGGTGGTAGAAGTATATGTGGATGATGTCATCATCAAATCCAAGAAGGCCGCAGATCACATAGCATACTTGAGAAAGTTCTTTGACCGGTTGCGAAAGTACAATCTGAAGCTGAACCCCGCAAAATGTGCCTTTGGAGTTGCTGATGAAAAATGGTTAGGATTTATTGTCAGCCGCCGAGGAATTGAGTTGGAACTGTCTAGGATTTACCACCACCAAACAACAAGAAGGACGTTATATGTTTCTTGGGACGTCTCAACTATATCAGCTGCTTCATAGCACAATCAACTTTGATAAGTGAGCCGATTTTCAAAATGTTGAAGAAAGATGCTGCAACCAGCTGGACTGAAGACTGTTAGAAGGCTTTTGACAAAATCAAGACCTGTCCACGCCACCAGTCCTAGTCCTGCCATAGTCGGGTAGACCATTACTACTCTACCTTTCTGTATTAGATGGGGCTTTCGGTTGTGTCTTGGGGCAACATGATGAGACAGGTAGAAAAGAGCAGGCCATATATTATCTGAGAAAGAAGTTCACACCTTACGAAACACGGTACTCCCTACTGGAACGCACTTGATGTGCTCTGACATGGATAACCTAGAAATTGAGGCACTGCTTCTGTGCTTATACTACATACATCATATCGAGAATGGATCCTCTAAAGTACATCTTTCAGAAGCCTATGCCTACAGGAAAGCTGGCCAAATGGAAACTATTGTTGAGTGAGTTTGATATTATCTATGTAACTCATAAGGCAGTGAAGGGATAAGTATTAGCACATCATCTTGCGGAAAATCCTATAGGAGGAGAATACGAACCACTGCAAACGTATTTCCTGACGAAGAACTGTCATTTGTAGGAGAAGACATTGGGGAACCCTATGACGGTTGAATAATGTTTTTCGACCTGCAAATTTCAATGGAGTAGGTATCAGAGCCGTTTTGGTGTCAGAAACCGGTCAACATTACCCGGTGGCGGTAAAACTCAGATTCCCATGCACCAATAATATGGCGGAGTATGAAGCTTGCATGTTAGGTCTTAATTTGGTCATTGAAATGAATATCCAAGAATTGCTAGTGATTGGAGATTTGGACCTGCTGGTACACCAGGTACAAGTAGAATGGGCTACGAAGAACGCCAAAATACTGCCATATTTGCATCACGTACAAGAAATGAGGAAGAGGTTCACGAGGACATAGTTCCGACATATCCCTAGAATCTAGAGTGAATTTGCAGATGCACTAGCCACTTTGTCCTCCAAGATACAACACCCGAACAATAATTTCATCAACCCCATTCCGGTGAGAATTCATAATCGGTCGGCTTATCGTGCTCTTGCAAAGAAGAAACAGACGGAAATCCATGGTTCCACGATATCAGGGAATATTTGGCAAAAGAAGAATATCCAGAACATGCAAACCACACTCAGAAACACACACTTTGGAGGTTGTCCAACCATTTGGTCCAAAGAGAAGGAATTAACTGTGTAGAAGAAGTCCTGATCTAGGGCAGTTGCGGTGCGTTGACGCCAAAGAAGCCTCCAAATTACCTGAAGAGATACATGTCGAAACTTGCGGCCCACATATGAATGGTTTCTTCCTCGCCAAGAAGATACTCAGAGTCGGATGCTTTTGGATGACTATGGAAACAAACTGCATTCGATATGTCCAGAAATGTCACCAGTTCTAGGTACACGTAGAAATGATACGGGTACCGCCATCATCCATTTCCCATTCTCATCTGATATCTACTCAAGTATCCATAACCATTCTCAGTCCCGATTTGTCCTATCCAGAGCATTTTGTCCGTTCTTACAAGAACTTTATTAGTTCGTTCCACCGTTGGATCCAGAACTACACATGGCCTGATTCCTGTAAAACCGGGGATGTGTAGGCATCTCAGAAACCAGAGTGCGGCCTATATTTTAAAACCACTCCCATTTGGTCAAAATCGGTCATCATTTCTTTACCTGACAGCTCTTTCATCCTTCCCAGATAAAGAGGGGTAGATGTTGATACCCAATTTTTCCCTCATATTTTTCAAATATATATACACTTCCAAAATAGTGCATATGCACCATCACTTTATTTATAAACATATACAAGCAGATTTAATAATTTTCTATAATTTTTAATGAATTTAAACCAATGATTCTTGCGTTTTTTATTATATAGATATCATTAATTATCTCACAACTTATTATATGATTTAATTTCATCATTTTCACCCATATTAGGTATTAAATATTTTTAATATATTTGTCATAATTACATTTGCAATTGTAAATGCTAAAATTGCATATTTGCAATAATGGCCTATATGTATTTATAGTTACTTTATTTATGCCAACATAATATTTTTATACTTTATAATGTTAGATAACTATTTTTATTTGTTTTATGCAGAAATGATATTTTTATTTATGTATTTATTATTTTTACAAATTATTTATTAATTAAAGTTTGGTATTTAAGTAATAGCCTATTTTTTAAACCTATTTTCGTACCAAACCCCCAGCCCAATTACCAAAATACCTAGCCCAACACTTTAGACCAATCCCACTAACCTACCTATTTTATACCCGACCCGATCTCCTTTAAATCCTGGGCGTTGATCTTTCAAGATCAACGACCCTCATTTATTCCCCCCCCCCCACATTTTAAGTAATCACCCTAACCCTAATCCCCTCTTTCTCCAAACCCCGCCGCCCCTAAATTCTCTGTCTTCTCCTTCTCTTCTAAGGAAACCCTAGCTCCGTCAACCTATTATCCCTCTGATTCCGACCCTAAAATGGAATGAATCAATGATTCGCTTACCTTGTTGACCACCGCTCACTATGAGTTGCTCGCTTATGGTGTTACATAATTTCTTGCCTAATATGGCAATCATATCTCTTTAATTTCGAACCAAAACTGGTTCAGGTCTTTGACCTCTTTCCGTCTATGTTCGTTCTCGTTTCTTTTATGGTATGAATCTCTGAGAATCTTCGTGATTTTTTACTAACCTTAAAAATAGGGTTCAGAACTTTCTAGATCTAATCTTTTTCTCAATTACTTAATTATTCTTCCTTTAATGTTTCTGTATATATGTCTCTGTGCATCTTATTATAACTCTTTTTGTTAATTTATGCCGATTTTACTTGCCCTAAATTTGGGGGTTTTTTATTCTTCAAAATAAAACTCGATCTGTTCGATTCTTTAATATTTTTGTTAAAGTCTCTTTCTATGTGTCTATATGTATCTCTTTATTTGTTATTTCTTCCGATTTTGTATGATTTACCTAAATTAGGGTTTCAAAATTTTCTTTCCTTATTAACTGTAAGTGCTTTCCTTTCTAGCACTTTGACTAATTATTGCCATATTTATTGCAAACGTATTTCCTGACGAAGAACTGTCATTTGTAGGAGAAGACATTGGGGAAGCCTATGAAGGTTGAATAATGTTTTTCGACCTGCAAATTTCAATGGAGTAGGTATCAGAGCCGTTTTGGTGTCAGAAACTGGTCAACATTACCCGGTGGCGGTAAAACTCAGATTCCCATGCACCAATAATATGGCGGAGTATGAAGCGTGCATGTTAGGTCTTAATTTGGTCATTGACATGAATATCCAAGAATTGCTGGTGATTGGAGATTTGGACCTGCTGGTACACCAGGTACAAGTAGAATGGGCTACGAAGAACGCCAAAATACTGCCATATTTGCATCACGTATAAGAAATGAGGAAGAGGTTCACGAAGACATAGTTCCGACATATCCCTAGAATCTAGAGTGAATTTGCAGATGCACTAGCCACTTTGTCCTCCATGATACAACACCCGAACAATAATTTCATCAACCCCATTCCGGTGAGAATTCATAATCAGTCGGCTTATTGTGCTCTTGCAAAGAAGAAACAGACGAAAATCCATGGTTCCACGATATCAGGGAATATTTGGCAAAAGAAGAATATCCAGAACATGCAAACCACACTCAGAAACAAACACTTTGGAGGTTGTCCAACCATTTGTTCCAAAGAGAAGGAATTATCTGTGTAGAAGAACTCCTGATCTAGGGCAGTTGCGGTGCGTTGACGCCAAAGAAGCCTCCAAATTACCTGAAGAGATACATGTCGAAACTTGCGGCCCACATATGAATGGTTTCGTCCTCGCCAAGAAGAAACTCAGAGTCGGATGCTTTTGGATGACTATGGAAACAAACTGCATTCGATATGTCCAGAAATGTCACCAGTTCTAGGTACACATAGAAATGATACGGGTACCTCCATCATCCATTTCCCATTCTCATATGATATCTACTCAAGTATCCATAACCATTCTCAGTCCCGATTTGTCCTATCCAGAGCATTTTGTCCGTTCTTACAAGAACTTTATTAGTTCGTTCCACCGTTGGATCCAGAACTACACATGGCCTGATTCCTGTAAAACCGGGGATATGTAGGCATCTCAGAAACCAGAGTGCGGCCTATACTTTTTGTTAGTTTATAGTAGCCAATTAGGAGTAAATAACCTTAACCTTAATCCTATATGTATTAGGAGTAGGACATGTATTATCTATATATAGGGTTCATTGTATCATTGTATAAACAAGATATAACATATTATTTTCTCCCGTGCTTTCTCACATGGTATCAGAGCTATCGTGAGAGATTTATCGTTGTGCATCAATTCCAGCGACTCCGGGAAGAGAAAACAATCAACCGAAAGTCTTTTTCCGGCAAACACAGTTCTGCCGCAGTAAAAAAACCACTTTTTATCAGTGTTGTGCAAAAACCAACACCACCACTAAGTAGATCGGCCTCCGGCGACCAACCCTACAAAAAATCTCCGTCGGA
>ML429053.1:0-10947 GCA_005239525.1 Nicotiana knightiana | reverse complement strand
GACCTCTTAAAATTAAATATCAAATTAGGAAATCAACTTATGAACATTGTAGTTTGCTTTAACGAGCAATTAATTAATCATAAATCATCGTGGTCATGGGTACGGTCCCCGTGGCATGGTCACGATATGAAACCTACACTCGGGAGTGGCAACTCATGCCCCCGAACCTCAACTCTAAACAATTAATAAAAAATACACATAGCAACCACGGGTGCATTTCATGTGACGTGTTTTCCATGTGTTCAAAAAATGACAAGTGCACGCCATCGTGACTTGTTTTAGAATAATCCATAAATATTAAAAGCGGCTAAAAAGTATAAAGGCTAAAAAGCACAATAGGTTTAAAATATGTAAATAATTAGATAATCAGGTCAAATATTAATAGTTAAGCGGCCGTGCTAGAACCACGGAATTCGGGAGTGCCTAACACCTACTCCAGGGTTAACAGATTCCTTATCCGGATTTCTAGTTCGCAGACAATTTAAAACAGAGTCTAAATTTCCTCAGTTTGGGATTTCAATAAAACGGTGTCCCGGAGAATCGTCAAAAATCCGGGTGGCGACTCTGAAAAATAATAATAAATCCCAAAACAGAATAATGTCACTTTAGTTGGAAAAACTCCCTTATTACCCTTACATTAATCCCAAGGGTAGTGGAAAAAGGAGGTGTGACACGGAGCCGGTACCGGATCGCATGATATTTGTCCGAGACATCAAATACGACCCAAGGAACCATAACCAATGCTTCGAAATTATCAAGTTACATTTTTAGCATTTTATGGCAAGTAAACTGGAATTCCGCCAGTCGTGCCTGTATTACCGCCTGCCATGGTCCAGGTCGGACGCCTTGGTACGGAGCAGGTAACGGAATGCATGATATTTCACCAGGACATTANCCATGGTCCAGGCCGGACGCCTTGGTACGGAACCGGTACCGGATCGCATGATATATGTCCGGGACAGAAAATACGACCCAAGGAACCACAACCAACGGTTCAAAATGATCAAATTACATTTTTTTGCATTTTATGGTAATTAAACTAGAATTCCGTCAGTCGTGCCTGTATTATTGTCTACCATGATTAATTCCAAATGTCTGTATTATTGCCTGCCATGGTCCAGGCCGGACACCTTAGTACAAAGCCGGTTCCGGATCTCATGATATTTTTCCCGGACAGCTAATACGACCCAAGGAACCATAACCAAGGCTTCGAAATGATCAAGTTACATTTTTGGCATTTTATGGCAATTAAATTGGAATTCCGCGAGTCGTGCCTGTATTATCGCATGCCATGGTCCAGGCCGGATACCTTGGTACGGGGCCGGTACCGGATCGCATAATATTTTTTCGAGACATCAAATACGACCCAAGGAACCATCACAAGTGCTTCAAAATGATTAAGTTACATTTTTTGTCATTTTATGGCAATAAAACTGGAACTCCGCCAGTCGTGCCTGTATTATCGCATGCCATGGTCCAGGCCGGATACCTTGGTACGGGGCCGGTACCGGATCGCATGATATTTGTGTGGGACATCCAATACAACCCAAGGAACCATAACCAATGCTTCAAAATGATCAAGTTATATTTTTTGGCATTTTATGGCAATTAAACTGGAATTCTGCCAGTCGTGCATGTATTATCACCTGCAATGGTCCAGGATGGACGCCTTGGTACGGAGGCGGTACCGGATCGCATGATATTTGTGTGGGACATCCAATACAACCCAAGGAACCATAACCAATGCTTCAAAATGATCAAGTTATATTTTTTGGCATTTTATGGCAATTATACTGGAACTCCTCCAGTCGTGCCTGTATTATCGCCTGCCATGGTCCACGTCGGACGCCTTGGTATAGAGCTGGTACCGGATCGCATGATATTTGTCCTGGACATCAAACATGACCCAGGGAACCATAACTAGCGCTTCAAAATGATCAAGTTACATTTTTTGGCATTTTATGACAATTAAACTGGAATTCTGCCAGTTATGCCTGTATTATCGCCTTCCATGGTCCATGCCGGATGCCTTTGTACTGAGCCGGTACCGGATCACATGATATTTTTTTACAGGACAACAGATACGACCCAAGGATCCACAACCAACACTTCGAAATGATCAAGTTACATTTTTTGGCATTTTATGACAATTAAACTGGAATTCTGCCAGTCATGCCTGTCTTATCGCCTGCCATGGTCCAGGCCGGATGCCTTTGTACGGAGATGGTACCGGATCGCATGATATTTTTTTACAGAACATCAAATACGACCCAAGGAACCATAACCAGTGCTTCGAAATGATCAAGTTACATTTTTTGGTATTTTATGGCAATTAAACTGGAATTCTGCCAGTCATGCCTGTCTTATCGCCTGCCATGGTCCAGGCCGGATGCCTTTGTACGGAGATGGTACCGGATCGCATGATATTTTTTCAGAACATCAAATACGACCCAAGGAACCATAACCAGTGCTTCGAAATGATCAAGTTACATTTTTTGGTATTTTATGGCAATTAAACTGGAATTCTGCCAGTCATGCCTGTCTTATCGCCTGCCATGGTCCAGGCCGGATGCCTTTGTACGGAGATGGTACCGGATCGCATGATATTTTTTTACAGGACATCAAATACGACCCAAGGAACCATAACCAGTGCTTCGAAATGATCAAGTTACATTTTTTGGCATTTTATGGCAATTATACTGGAATTCCGCCAGTCGTGCCTGTATTATCGCCTTCCATGGTCCAGTCCGGACTCCGTGGTATGGAGCCGGTACCGGATCACATGATATTTTTACGGGACATCAAATACGACCCAAGGAACCACAACCAATGCTTCGGAATGATCAAGTTACATNCGGATCGCATGATATTTGTCCGGGACATAAAATACAACCCAAGGAACCACAACCAACACTTTGAAATGATCAAGTTACATTTTTTGGTATTTTATGGCAATTAAACTTGAAATTTGCCAGTCGTGCCTGTATTATCGCCTGACATGGTCCATGCTAGACGATTGGTACGGACACGGTACCGTAACGCATGATATTTCTCCAGGACATCAAATACTACCTTAGGAACCATAACCAACGCTTCAAAATGATCAAGTTACATTTTTTGGCGTTTTTGTGACAATGAAACTGGAATTTCGCTAGTCGTGCCTGTATTAACGCCAGCCATGATCCAGATCGGATGCCTTGGTACGGAGCCTGTACCGGATAGAATGATATTTATCCGGGACATCAAATACGTCCCAAGGAACTATAACCAATGCTTCGAAATGATTAAGTTACATTTTTTAGCATTTTATGGATATTAAAATGGAATTCCGCCGGTCATGCTTGTATTATCACCTACCATGGTCCAGGTTGCACGCCCTGGTGCGGAGCTGGTACCGGATCGCATGATATTTGTACGGGACAGGAAATACGACCCAAGGAACCATAACCAACTCTTTGAAATGATACATTTTTGGGCATTTTATAGTAATTGAACTGAAATTCCGCCAGTCGTGCCTGTATTATCGCCTGCCATGGTCCAGGCTGGACGTCTTGGTACGGATCTGGTATCGGATCGCATGATATTTGTCTGAGACATCAAATACGACCCGAGGCACCATAACCAGTGCTTCTAAATGATCAACTAACGTTTTTTGGCATTTCATGGCAATTAAAATGGAATTCCGCCAGTCATGCCTGTATTATCGCCTGCCATGGTCCATGCCGGACGCCTTGGTACAGAGCCGGTATCGGAACGCATGATATTTCTCCGGGACATCAAATATGACCTTAGGAACCATAACCAACACTTCTAAATGATCAAGTTACATTGTTTGGCATTTTATGACAGTGAAACATGAATTCCGCCAGTCGTGCCTGTATTAACGCCTGCCATGGTCCAGGCTGGATGCCTTGGTACGGAGCCGATACCGGATAGAATGATATTTATCCTGGACATAAAATACGACCCAAAGAACCATAACCAATGCTTCGAAATGATCAAGTTACATTTTTTGGCATTTTATGGATATTAAACTGGAATTCTGCCGGTCATGCTTGTATTATCGCCTGCCATGGTCCAGGTCGGACGCCTTTGTACGGAGCCGGTACCGGATCCCATGATATTTGTCTGGGAAATCAAATACGACCCAAAGAACCATAACCAATGCTTCGAAATGATCAAGTTACATTTTTTGGCATTTTATGGATATTAAACTGGAATTCTGCCGGTCATGCTTGTATTATCGCCTGCCATGGTCCAGGTCGGACGCCTTTGTACGGAGCCGGTACCGGATCACATGATATTTGTCTGGGAAATCAAATACGACCCAAANGCAATTAAACTGAAATTCCGCCAGTCGTGCCTTTATTATCGCCTTCCATGGTCCAGGCCGGACGCCTTAGTACGGAGCCGGTAACGGATAGCATGATATTTTTCCGTGAAATCAAATACTACCCAAAGAACCATAACCAGTGTTTCGAAATGATCAAGTTACATTTTTTGGCATTTTATGGCAATTAAACTGGAATTCCGCTAGTCGTGCATGTATTATCGCCTGCCATGGTCCAGGCCGGACTCCTTGGTACGGAGCCGGTACCGGATCACATTATATTTCTACGGGACATCAAATACGACCCAAGGAACAACAAACAACGCTTCAAAATGATCAAGTTACATTTTTTGGCATTTTATGGCAATTAAACTAGAATTCCGCCAGTCATGCCTATATTATCACCTTCCATGGTCCAGACCGGACGCTTTGGTACGAAGCCGATACTTGATCGCATGATATTTTTTCCGGGACATCAAATACGACCCAAGAAACCATAACCAACGCTTCGAAATGATCAAGTTACATTTTTGGCATTTTATACTAATTAAACCAAAATTCCGCCAGTTGTGCTTGTATTATCGTCTGCTATGGTCCAGGCTGGACGTCTTGGTACGAAGCCGGTATCGGATCACATCNTCAAGTTACATTTTTTGATATTTTATGGCAATTAAACTGGAATTCCGCTAGTCGTGCCGGTATTATCGCCTGCCATGGTCCAGGCCAGACGCCTCATTACGGAGCCGGTACCGAATCGCATGATAGTTGTCTAGGACATCAAATACGACTGTAAGAACCATAACCAACGCTTTGAGTGATCAAGTTACATTTTTTGGGAATGAAACTGAATTTTGCCAGTCGTGCCTGTATTATCGCCTGCCATGTTCTAGGTCGGACGCCTTGGTACGAAGCCGGTACCGGATGGCATGATATTTGTCTGGGTCATTAAATACAAACCAAGGAACCATAACCAATGCTTCGAAATGATCAAGTTACATTTTTTGGCATTTTATGGCAATTAAACTAGAATTCTGCCTGTCGTGCCGGTATTATCGCCTGCCATGGTCCAGGCCAGACGCCTTGGTACAGAGCCGGTACTGGGTTGCATGATATTTGTTCGGGACATTAAATAAGATGCAAGGAACCATAACCAACGCTTCGAAATAATCAAGTTACAATTTTTGGTATTTTATGGCAATTAAACTAGAATTCTGCCTGTCGTGCCGGTATTATCGCCTGCCATGGTCCAGGCCAGACGCCTTGGTACAGAGCCGGTACTGGGTTGCATGATATTTGTTCGGGACATTAAATAAGATGCAAGGAACCATAACCAACGCTTCGAAATAATCAAGTTACAATTTTTGGTATTTTATGGCAATTAAACTAGAATTCTGCCTGTCGTGCCGGTATTATCGCCTGCCATGGTCCAGGCCAGACGCCTTGGTACAGAGCCGGTACTGGGTTGCATGATATTTGTTCGGGACATTAAATAAGATGCAAGGAACCATAACCAACGCTTCGAAATAATCAAGTTACAATTTTTGGTATTTTATGGCAATTAAACTAGAATTCTGCCTGTCGTGCCGGTATTATCGCCTGCCATGGTCCAGGCCAGACGCCTTGGTACAGAGCCGGTACTGGGTTGCATGATATTTGTTCGGGACATTAAATAAGATGCAAGGAACCATAACCAACGCTTCGAAATAATCAAGTTACAATTTTTGGTATTTTATGGCAATTAAACTAGAATTCTGCCTGTCGTGCCGGTATTATCGCCTGCCATGGTCCAGGCCAGACGCCTTGGTACAGAGCCGGTACTGGGTTGCATGATATTTGTTCGGGACATTAAATAAGATGCAAGGAACCATAACCAACGCTTCGAAATAATCAAGTTACAATTTTTGGTATTTTATGGCAATTAAACTGGAATTCCGCCAAACGTGCTTGTATTATCGCCTGCCATGGTCCATGCCGGATGCCATGGTACGGAGCCGGTACCGAAACGCATGATATTTCTCTGAAACATCAAATATGACCTTAGGAACCGTAACCAACGCTTCGAAATAATCAAGTAACATATTTTGAAATTTTATGACAATGAAACAGGAATTCCGCCAGTCGTGACTGTATTAACGCCTGCCATGGTCCAGGCCGGACGCCTTGGTAAGGAGCCGATATCGGATATAATGATATTTATCCGGGACATCAAATACGACCCAAGGAACCATAGCCAACGCTTCGAAATGATCAAGTTACATTTTTTGGCATTTTATGGATATTAAACTGGAATTCCGCCGGTCGTGCTTGTATTATCGCCTGCCATGGTCCAGGTCGGACGCCTTGGTACGAAGCCGGTTCTTGATCGCATGATATTTTTCCGGGAAAGCAAATACAACCCAATGAACCATAACCCACCCTTCGAAATGATCACATTACATTTTTTGGCATTTTATGGTAATTAAACTGGAATTCCACCAGTCGTGCCTGTATTATTGCCTACCATGGTTCAGGTCAGACGCCTTGGTACGGAGTTGGTACCAGATCTCATGATATTTTTTCTGGGACATCAAATACGACCCAAGGAACCATAACCAACGCTTCGAAATAATCAAGTTACAATTTTTGGTATTTTATAGTACTTAAACCAAAATTCCGCCAGTCGTCCCTTTATTATCGCCTGACATGGTCCAGGATGGACGTCTTGGTATGAAGCCGATACTGGATCACCTGATATTTGTCCGAGAAATCAAATACGACCCAAGGAACAATAACCAATGCTTTTAAATGATCAAGTAACATTTTTTTTGCATTTTATGGCAATTAAACTAGAATTCCGCTAGTCGTGCCTGTATTATCGCCTGCCATGGTCCAGGCCGGACTCCTTGGTACGGAGCCGGTACCGGATCACATGATATTTGTACGAGAAATCAAATACGACCCAAGGAACAACAACCAATGCTTCGAAATGATCAAATTAAATGTTTTGGCATTTTATGGCAATTAAACTGGAATTCCGTCAGTCGTGCCTTTATTATCGCCTTCCATGGTCCAGGACAGACGCCTGGTACGAAGCCGGTACCCAATCGCATGGTATTTGTTCGGGACATTAAATACTCCCCAAGAAACCATACCACACGCTTCAAAATGATCAAGTTATATTTTTTGGGACNCAAATACGACCCAAGGAACCATAAATAGTGCTTCGAAATGATCAAGTTACATTTTTTGGCATTTTATGGCAATTAAACTGGAATTCTGCCAGTCGTGCCTGTATTATCGCCTGCCATGGTCCACGCCGGACTCCTTGGTACGAAGTCGGTACCGAATCACATGATATTTATACGGGACATCAAATACGACCCAAGGAACCACAAAAAACTCTTCGAAATGATCAAGTTACATTTTTTGGCATTTTATGGCAATTAAACAGGAATTCCGCCAGTCGTGCCTGTATAATCACCTACCATGGTCCAAATCGGACGCCTTGGTATGGAGCGAGTACCGAATCACATGATATTTGTCCGGGACATCATATACAACCCAAGGAACCACAACCAATGCTTCGAAATGATCAAGTTACATTTTTTGGTATTTTATGGCAATTAAACTGGAATTTCGCCAGTCGTGCCTGTATTATTGCCTGCCATGGTTCAGGCCGGAAACCTTGGTACGGAGCCGTTACCGGATCGCATGATATTTTTTTGTGACACCAAATACGACCCAAGGAACCATAACTAACGCTTCGAACTGATCAAGTTACATTTTTTTGCATTTTCTGGCAATTAAAATGGTATTCCGCCAGTCGTGCCTGTATTATAGCCTACCATGGTCCATGCAAGACGCCTTGGTATGAAGCCGGTACCAGAACGCATGATATTTCTCTGGGACATCAAGTACGACCTTAGGAACCATAACCAATGCTTCGAAATGATCAAGTTACATTTTTTGGAATTTTATGACAATGAAACTGGAATTCCGCTAGTCGTGCATGTATTAACGCCTGCCATGGTCCAGGCCGAATGTCGTGGTACGGAGCCGGTACCGGATAGAGTGATATTTATCTGGGACATCAAATACGACCCAAGGAACCATAACAAATGCTTCAAAATGATCAAGTTACATTTTTTAGCATTTTATGGATATTAAAATAGAATTCCGCCGGTCATGCTTGTATTATCGCCTACCATGGCCCAGGTCGCACGCCTTGGTACGGAGCTGGTACCGAATCGCATGATATTTTTTTGGGACATCAAATATGACCCAAGTAACCATAACCAATGCTTCGAAATTATCAAGTTACATTTTTTGGCATCTTATAGCAATTAAACCGAAATTCCGCCAGTCATACCTATATTATAGCCTGCCATGGTCCAGGTTGGACGTCTTGCTACGGAGCCGGTAGAGATCGCATGATATTTTTCCGAGACATCAAATACGACCCAAGGAACCATAACCCGTGCTTCAAAATGATCAAGTTACATTTTTTGGCATTTTATGGAAATTAAACTGCAATTCCGCCAGTCGTGCTTGTATTATCGCCTGCCATGGTCTAGGCCGGACGCCTTGGTACGAAACCAGTACCGAATAGCATGATATTTGTTTGTGCCATCAAATACGACCCAAGGAACCGTAACCAACGCTTCGAAATGATCAAGTTACATTTTTTGGCATTTTATGGAAATTAAACTGCAATTCCGCCAGTCGTGCTTGTATTATCGCCTGCCATGGTCTAGGCCGGACGCCTTGGTACGAAACCAGTACCGAATAGCATGATATTTGTTTGTGCCATCAAATACGACCCAAGGAACCGTAACCAACGCTTCGAAATGATCAAGTTACATTTTTTGGCATTTTATGGAAATTAAACTGCAATTCCGCCAGTCGTGCTTGTATTATCGCCTGCCATGGTCTAGGCCGGACGCCTTGGTACGAAACCAGTACCGAATAGCATGATATTTGTTTGTGCCATCAAATACGACCCAAGGAACCGTAACCAACGCTTCGAAATGATCAAGTTACATTTTTTGGCATTTTATGGAAATTAAACTGCAATTCCGCCAGTCGTGCTTGTATTATCGCCTGCCATGGTCTAGGCCGGACGCCTTGGTACGAAACCAGTACCGAATAGCATGATATTTGTTTGTGCCATCAAATACGACCCAAGGAACCGTAACCAACGCTTCGAAATGATCAAGTTACATTTTTTGGCATTTTATGGAAATTAAACTGCAATTCCGCCAGTCGTGCTTGTATTATCGCCTGCCATGGTCTAGGCCGGACGCCTTGGTACGAAACCAGTACCGAATAGCATGATATTTGTTTGTGCCATCAAATACGACCCAAGGAACCGTAACCAACGCTTCGAAATGATCAAGTTACATTTTTTGGCATTTTATGGAAATTAAACTGCAATTCCGCCAGTCGTGCTTGTATTATCGCCTGCCATGGTCTAGGCCGGACGCCTTGGTACGAAACCAGTACCGAATAGCATGATATTTGTTTGTGCCATCAAATACGACCCAAGGAACCGTAACCAACGCTTCGAAATGATCAAGTTACATTTTTTGGCATTTTATGGAAATTAAACTGCAATTCCGCCAGTCGTGCTTGTATTATCGCCTGCCATGGTCTAGGCCGGACGCCTTGGTACGAAACCAGTACCGAATAGCATGATATTTGTTTGTGCCATCAAATACGACCCAAGGAACCGTAACCAACGCTTCGAAATGATCAAGTTACATTTTTTGGCATTTTATGGAAATTAAACTGCAATTCCGCCAGTCGTGCTTGTATTATCGCCTGCCATGGTCTAGGCCGGACGCCTTGGTACGAAACCAGTACCGAATAGCATGATATTTGTTTGTGCCATCAAATACGACCCAAGGAACCGTAACCAACGCTTCGAAATGATCAAGTTACATTTTTTGGCATTTTATGGAAATTAAACTGCAATTCCGCCAGTCGTGCTTGTATTATCGCCTGCCATGGTCTAGGCCGGACGCCTTGGTACGAAACCAGTACCGAATAGCATGATATTTGTTTGTGCCATCAAATACGACCCAAGGAACCGTAACCAACGCTTCGAAATGATCAAGTTACATTTTTTGGCATTTTATGGAAATTAAACTGCAATTCCGCCAGTCGTGCTTGTATTATCGCCTGCCATGGTCTAGGCCGGACGCCTTGGTACGAAACCAGTACCGAATAGCATGATATTTGTTTGTGCCATCAAATACGACCCAAGGAACCGTAACCAACGCTTCGAAATGATCAAGTTACATTTTTTGGCATTTTATGGAAATTAAACTGCAATTCCGCCAGTCGTGCTTGTATTATCGCCTGCCATGGTCTAGGCCGGACGCCTTGGTACGAAACCAGTACCGAATAGCATGATATTTGTTTGTGCCATCAAATACGACCCAAGGAACCGTAACCAACGCTTCGAAATGATCAAGTTACATTTTTTGGCAATGAAACTGGAATTTCACCAGTCGTGCCTGTATTATCGCCTGCCATGGTCTAGGCCGGACGCCTTGGTACGAAACCAGTACCGAATAGCATGATATTTGTTTGGGACATCAAATACGACCCAAGGAACCGTAACCAACGCTTCGAAA
>ML429052.1:0-34910 GCA_005239525.1 Nicotiana knightiana | reverse complement strand
ATTAAGCTCGATCTCGGGTTATATTGAACTAAGGTGCGAAGTTACATCATTGAGATCGTGACCTCGAGATCGAACAACATCGAGACCAAACGAGATCTAGGGAAATTTTCTGAGCCAAATAACAGAAAGCGGAAATATTCGTGACCGATTGGGGATTACAGCGAAAATCCCGGCACGTACCAAGGAAAGGCCAATTAATTGGAAAACCATGAGATTCTTTTACCTTATATATAATTATATCAAGAATAGGACTCTCCCACTATATAAAGGGGGGTCAGATCATTTGTAACGCACATTGCAACACACAACACAAAGCAATGTACTGTCATTTGTAGCTTTATCATCTTATTATTCTGTTCATACATCAGTTGACGTATTTCTTGGTTCAGGGTGATCGAACTCGAAGGCCAATGCTATTCAATTCGTGTGGTTTGCATTTGTTTTTTTAATCTTCAATTCCAATATCAATTTGTTTTCTTGATTTGTATCAAGTTATATCACGTATCCTTAAAATCGCGTATAAATTCATTTATTATCCGATTTTGAGGGTAAAAAATTTGGCACCCACCGTGGGGCCTGGTACAAACTTTCATAACACACACTATTTACACTTGTTCTTTAGAGTATCTTTGGTTCCGGGATCAAAATGTCGAACTCTCAGTCAGCATCCCTACACGTGGACAATGATTTCGATCATCACTACGAAAATGATAACATAGCACTAGGGAATGACGTACCTCCGGTTGGCCTCGATGGAGTTCCGGCTGTAGATCCAGTCGATGTTAACTCACATGTAGCCATCAACACAAATTTGGCCATCGATCCCGAGAGCAGCGTTCGTAGGAATGTTCGATCAGCCGCTAAAAGCACACATGGCGGCGAAGAGGGCAGGATCAACCTGCAGGTGATCTTCGAACTATTGTAGGCTCAACAGGCCGCGATAGCCTAGCTCTAAAACCAGAATCACCCACCGAGCAGGATAGAGCCCGAGGCGTCCCAGGAAGTTGTCCACAGGGTCGAATCGGCTTCAAGGAAATCGAACTAGAAAGAATCGGGGGCCGATCCTGCAATCATGAAGATGCTTGAAGAACTGACAAGATGAATTGAGTCGGGGGAAAAGAAGATCGAGGCAAACGACAAGAAGGTGGAAAATTACAACTCCAGGGTCGATCAAATCCCGGGGGCAATGCCAATATCAAACGGTCTAGATTTCAAAAAGTTTGTGCAAAAACCTTTCCCCCTGAGCGCGACTCCCAAGCCTATTCCCAAGAAGTTCCGCATGACCGAGATTCCTAAATATAATGGAACGACCGACACGAACGAGCATGTCACCTCTTACACATGCGCTATCAAATGGAATGATCTAGAAGATGACGAGATCGAATTTGTCTTGCTAAAGAAATTCAGGGAGACACTGTCAAGGGGAGCTATGACATGGTATCGCAATTTACCACCTAATTCTATTGACTCATTCGCTTTGATTGCAGATTCTTTTGTAAAGGACATGTTGGGGTCATCAAGGTTGAAACTAGGAAGTCGGACATTTTCAAGGTAAGCCAGAAGGACAACGAAATGCTCAGAGAATTCGTGTCTCGATTCCAAATGAAATGAAATGGTTTTGTTGTCGGTCGCCGATGATTAGGTTGTTCAAGATTTCACCAAAGGACTCAATGTTCGAAGCTTAGTGGCTTTGCAGCAGTTGAAGCAGGATTTGATAGAATACCCGGCTGTTACTTAGCACAATCAGTATCAATCAAATATCATGGTCGAAGACGGCCAGCTTGGGGCTCCTTCCGGGTCCGTTTAGCCTATCAAACCCGTTGATAGAATCAAGAGGGATATTGACCAAGAATCGAGGTTGAACAAGGATCGGTACCAGCCATATAATGGAGATCATAGGAGCAACAGAGAAATACTGTACGAAATGAAAGGAAGAGTGATCGAGGCTAGAGCTCTCGAGGGCTCATGAGCAATAGCAGCTTTGATAGGCCTATCGGACCTAAAAAAGAACCACGATTATCGAAATACAACTTTAATGTTGATGCAACCGTCATCGTATCGTCTATCAGACGCATCAAAGATATCAAATGACCCCGATCTTTACAAAGCGATCAAGCCCAAAGAAATCCTAACCAAATGTGAAAATAACATGGCACCCATGGCCACAGAATGGAAGATTGTCGACAATTGAGAGAAGAAGTAGCCCATTTATTCAATGACGGGCACCTTCGGGAGTTTCAAGTGACCGAGCCAAGAATCATTTCAGAAACAATGATTCCAATAAACAACACAAGCAAGAAGAACCTCAACATTCCATTCATATGATCATCTAAGGGGTCGACGCTCCCCAAGGTCCTATGTTAAAATGCACCAAAGTATCAATCACGAGGGAGAAACGGACTCAAGACTACATGCCAGAAGGAACCTTATCTTTCAACGACGAGGATGCAGAAGGAATCATGCAGCCCTATAATGGTGCACTAGTAATATTTGTACTCATGAATAAAACTCAGATTAAACGTGTGTTAATTGATCTAGGTAGTTCGGCCAACATCATTCGATCAAGGGTCGTAGAATAACTCGGCCTACAGGACCAAATCATGCTCGGGGCCATGCTATACGAGTTCAACATGGCTTGTGAAACTACTAAGGGAGAAATAACGTTACTAGTGAATGCAGCCGAAACCATCCAGGAGACCAAGATTTATGTGATCGAAGGGGACATGAGATATAACGCCCTATTCGGGAGACCGTGGATCCACAACATGAGGGTTGTGCCTTCGACCCTTAACTAGGTGTTAAAATTCTCAACACCAGAGGGGATTAAAACATTCTATGGGGAGCAGCCCAGCGCGAAGGAAATGTTTGTCGTTGATGAAGTCATTCAATTATTAACACTCTCATCTACAAAGGAGTCAGATTCAAAAGAAAAATAGGAAGCCAAATAGCCATCACCGATGCCGGCCTCGACCCAACTGGACAAGCGGGAGACTAACGAAGACGATGATTATGGGGTTCCTCGATCCTTCATAGTCCCTTATGATCCGGACGCTACCAAATCAACTGTCGAAAAGCTTGAGCAGGTCATACTGATCGAACATCAGCCTGATCAAAAGGTATATCTGGGCACGGAGTTAACTCCCGAGCTTAGGAAAAAACTCATTCAATTTCTATAGCTAAAAGGGTTTGTTTTGCTTGGTCCAATCTCCACGTGACATGAATCCCACCAGAGATCACCACTCGTAAACTGAGCCTGGACCCGAAATTCCATCTGGTGAAGCAGAAAATGAGACCCCAATCCCATATCAAGCATGCCTTCATCAAGGACGAGGTAACTAAACTCCGTAAAATAGGGTCCATCCGGGAAGTCAAATACCCATAATGGCTAGCGAACGTAGTAGTAGTCCCTAAAAAGGGAACAAACTAAGAGTGTGTGTGGATTACAAGTATTTAAATAAGTCATGCACCAAGGACTCTTTCCCTTTGCCAAACATCGATCACATGATCGATGGAACGGCCGACCACGAGATCCTCAGTTTTATCGATGCCTACTCCGAGTAAAACCAAATACAAATGAACCGCATGATCAGGAAAAGATCTTCTTCATCACTAAGTAGGGCATATATTGTTATAACATAATGCCATTTGGGCTAAAAAATACTGGTGCCACTTATCAACGCCTAGTAAACCAGATGTTAGAAGAACAAATAGGGAAATCTATGGAAGTTTACATTGACGATATGTTAGATAAGTCTCAGCGAGTAGAGGAACATTTAAAGCATTTTCAGGAAACCTTCAGTATATTGAAGAAGTACAACATGAAGTTGAATCCGAAAAAATGCGTGTTCGGAGTCGGTTCAGGTAAATTTCTCGAATTCATGGTATCCAACTGAGAAATCGAGATTAACCCCAACAAAATCAAAGCTATCGAGGATATCACGATAGTGGACAACGTGAAGGTCGTGCAAAGGCTAACCGGGCACAGAGCCCTTGGGGCGATTCATCTCGAGGTCCTTCGAAAAGAGTCATCGATTTCTCGCGTTGATGAAGAAGAAAAATAACTTCACATAGACTCCGGAATGCCAACGGGTCTTGGAAGAACTTAAGCGATATTTATCAAGCCCACCACTACCTCACACACCGAGGGGAGATGAACAATTGTACTTGTATTTGGCAGTATCAGAGATAACGGTAAGTGGAGTCCTAGTTCGGGAAGAACAAGGTATGCAATTTCTGATTTATTATGTTAGTCGGACCTTGGGTGAGGCCGAAACTAGATATCCCCACCTAGAAAAATTGGCGCTCGCTTTGTTAAACGCCTCTAGGAAACTAAAACCATACTTTCAATGCCACCCTATATTTGTAGTGACAAGTTACCCATTGCAAAATATAATGCATAAACCCGAACTCTCAGGACGATTGGCCAAGTGGGCTATAGAAATTAGCGGGTACGATATTGAATTTCGACCTCGGACAGCCATTAAGTCTCAATGTTTGGTAGATTTCATGGTTGAATTCACGTCGGCCCTAATACCCGAGGTTGAAAGAGAGTTGTTGGTAATCTTGGGGACGTCTTCGAGAATCGAGACCCTCTTTACGGACGGTGCATCGAACGCAAAGGGGACTGGACTTGGCATCATACTGAAACCCCTCAAAGGCAAGGTAGTTACACAATCCATTAGAACTATGAAATTGACTAACAATGAGGCCGAATATGAGGCCATGATTGTAGGTCTCGAACTAGCCAAAAGCTTGGGGGCGGAGGTGATCGAAGTTAAGTGTGACTCCCTTCTTGTGGTGAATCAGGTTAACAGAATATTCGAAGTTAGAGAAGAACGAAAGCAAAGGTACCTAGATACGTTACATGTAACGTTACATCGGTTAAAAGAATGGACTTTGTAGCACGTACCTCGAGATCAAAAAGTGAGGCTGATGCCCTTGCAAACTTAGGGTCATCGGCGAGGAAGACGAGCTCAACTTAGGGTCCGTTGTGCAACTCACGAGGTCAGTAGTAGAAGAAGGTCACGCCGAGATAAACGCCACAAGTTTAAAGTGGGATTGGAGAAATAAATATGTAGAGTATTTGAAGACCGGAAAACTTTCCTCAGATCCAAAATAATCGAGGGCCCTACACACCAAGGCAGCCCGATTCATCTTGTCCGAATACGGAATCTTGTTCAGAAGAATGTTCGATGGCCCACTAGCAATATGTCTGGGACCGGGAGATACGAAGTAGGTTCTGAGAGAAGTTCATAAGGGCACTTGCAGAAATCATTCAGGCGTCGAATCAATGGTTAAGTAGGTAATCAGAGACGGCTACTACTGGATCGACATGGAAAAATTTGCGAAAGTGTTCACTCGAAAATGTGATAAATGCCAAAGATATGCTCTTATGATTCACCAACTTGGGGAACTGCCACATTCGGTCTTGTCACCATGGCCATCTATGAAATGGGGAATGGACATTGTTGGGCCTCTTCCGTGGGCACCAGGTAAGGCTCAGTTTATCTTATTTATGACTGACTATTTTTCTAAATGAGTTGAATCACATGCCTACGAGAAGGTTAGGAAAAAAGAAGTTATCAACTTCATTTGGGACCACATCATATGTCGGTTCGGGATGCCATCTGATATTGTGTGTGACAACGAAAAACAGTTTATCAGAAGCAAAGTGACCAAGTTTCTCGAAGATTGTAAGATCAAAAGAATCTTATCAACACCTTATTACCCTAGCGGGAATGGGCAAGCCGAATCGACCAACAAAACCATAATCCAAAACCTTAAGAAAAGGTTAACCGACGCCAAAGGGAAATGGAAGGAGATCATGCCCGAAGTTCTTTAGGCATACCTCACGACTACGAAGTCCAGTACCAGAGCTACTCCGTCCTCATTGGTTTATGGAATCAAAACCCTAATACCGGTTGGAGTGGAGGAGACAAGTATCAGATTCTGATATGCAATAAAGGAATCGAATGACAAGGCCATGAATACGCTCTTGGAGCTATTGTATAAAAGGCGTGAAGTTGCCCTCGTTCAATTGGCTGCCCAAAAGCAACGGATCGACATGTATTACAATCGAAGGGCCAACCTTCGATACTTCAATGTTGGGGACTTAGTACTGAGGAGGGTTACACTAAACACCCGGAATCTGAACAAAGGGAAGTTGGGCCCAAATTGGGAAGAACCGTATCAGATTCTCGAGGTCACCGGGAAAGGATCCTATAATATCTGAATAATGAACGTAGATCAACTACCGAGCAACTGGTATGTAACTCACCTAAAATGATATTACTGCTAAGCTACGACCCTATTCATTTCCTTTTATTTCGGACTAACACTTGCAAGTGATAGACGAGAAGCAGCACGAAGTTTTAGGTCTTAAAGCACGCGTTGCACTCTTTTTTCCTTCGCCGGTTTTGTCCCAAATGGGTTTTTCGGAAAGGTTTTTAAAGAGGCAATAAAGGATCGTGCTAACTTAGAACCAAAAACGATTATGAATCGGTGTCGAAGATCGCATTACCTTCGGATATCAACTTTAGTAAGGAAATTACTTCGTAAACGAAAGATTTTGATAGGTAGGATTTATTGTAAGAGTCAAACGGTCAAACGAACCGTACCACATAGATTGCTCAAGCCCTGGCATAAAACATGTACGCATGTATAACTGTTTTGCACAAGAATAAAGAGAAGAACTTCCCTAGCAATCATCTTATGTTTGAAAAATTTCCTCTTTACATCCCTTAAAGAATTTTATACTTCCGATCTCCTAAAAATAATGAGCTCAAGGGCCGCTTATAACCATAGTACGAATGACCACTCCCTCACTCAGGGACTGTCGTCTGAAAACAAACTCGAAATGGCCCAAGTCCTTGTGCCTCAGGGGAATAAGACCTACTAGGAAACTCCCCGATTTTTAAAAGGCCATGGCCACCCCACTCGAGGATTGTTAGCTTAGGCAAGCCAGGATAAATCGGGAAAGGAAGTCCAATAGGCAGCTCCTGCACTAAAAGTCTATGTCCACGTTAACATGGCTCGGAGACGTCCGAAACTCGTAACAAAAACTAGGCCTTCAAAAAAGAAAATTTTCCATAACCTCTTTTAAAGACTACCCTCGAAAAACTATAATATCGGCTACGTACTTTGTGAAAAGGTTTTCGGCAACACCAAACTCCAAGACACCTTAAAACAAAGTAATGTAAAAGCAAGGTTTGTTTGCACATTCGAACATAACCTAAGTTATCTTATGCTAAGGCATTCCGGCCCTTGTGAATACAAGTAATAAAGAAAAGGGAAAATTTGAAAGCCAAAGGGGAAAGAAAGCCTTATATATATAATCTTTTTACAAAGGCCAGAATGGCCCGATACAGAAATTTACGATGGACAAAACGGCCTCGAAAGGATTCAAAAGGCAAAAAATAAAAACATCTAAAAGCCCAAGTGACCTAAGTGGCCTGGTCCTTATCGGGGGAAGCGTATTCATCCTCAGGATCTTCCCCGCCTTTGGATTCGATTAAGCTCTCGGAATCGTCCTTGGGAAATCCAGCTTCGGGGCCCTTGCTTCTTCTTCTTTGGCATTCTCGATTTTTGCTAGTATGTCGAAGCTCTGAGCATGGACTCCCTCGAGGGCTTCCTTTCGGGCTTTCCATCTTGCATGCTCCATCATGATCTTGGCCTGCGCCTAAATCGCCTTGACGTCAACCTTGAATTGGGCCACTTTAGCATCAGCCTTGATGTTGGCCACAACCACCTCTGATTTGGCTACCTCAAGTTTCGTGGCTAAAGACTCTTGACCAGAAATAACCGAGTTTAGATC
Source organism: Nicotiana knightiana (assembly GCA_005239525.1). NCBI lineage: Eukaryota > Viridiplantae > Streptophyta > Magnoliopsida > Solanales > Solanaceae > Nicotiana > Nicotiana knightiana. Next base: position 27,097 of record ML429052.1, on the reverse strand, counting down.
AGATTAGAGCTCCTCGGTCCTCTTGGTCTGCACCAAGGTCTTCTTTTTTGGAGCCTGAAGCTGGGCCTCGGCCAACGCTAGTTGTTCTTGGACAGCTTCATCCATATTTTTCTATAACTCCTCGGCCTCAGCTTGTATCATGTCTACCTGCGCCTGGAGCTTCCCGACTTATTCAATCCTTTGTCGAACCTACAGAATCGGATCGTTAGCCACTGAGTCCAGTTCGTCGTCACTATCTTTAAGTACCCGATTTACCTACTCGGACCACTCGGCATGCTCCTTCCGAGCCGCTTCTAACTCGGCCTGAAGTTTCTCACTCAGAAGCTTATAAGTATCCCTCTTCTCAGTAAGCTCCCGAACCTCGGCCTTGTGTTCGGCTAACTCCTCCCTATTTCATAGGAAAGTCTCATGGTGCAGTATCGAGGCCTTCAAGCATAAAGAAAGGTGTTAGGATTATTTGCAACTTCAAATTTAAAATAAATAATAAAGGGACACTCGAAGTTACCCGATTCAAAGCCTATTGAGCTTCATTGAATAGGCAAGTTGCTTCCACCGCGTCCATCACGACCTAGTCCTCTTCGGTCCCCAAGAACCAAAGGTATCTAGCAACCCCCACATGGGCAGAGTAAACCCGGGAATCCTCCAGGATAGAGAAAATTATTAACCGCCTTCGGTTAGGATTATTGCTCGGGGTCGGGAACAGATCCACCAGCTTTGGGCTGGAAGAAGACCCATTAGCCCTTCATGATGGTACCTTCTTTGGAACCAGCAAGTAACCAAGCCTGGTGACATCCTCTGAGGCTAAGGACTCTAACCCATCCAAGAAGTTGTGAATATCAGTCGCCCATGAGGCCCCTCGTAAGAACGACTTTCTAGCATATCGACCTCATGGATCATTGCGTCTGAGAACTGAGGGTACCCAGTAAGGTCAATCTCCCCAAGCACATCTTTCGGGGCACATTCCTTCACTCGAGAAGTGTCGGTTCTGATTTCTCTCTAGAACCCCCTGGCCTGGGTAAAAGTAGGTGCACCCCATTCTTGTTCAGGGATCACGGTCAATGCCTTCTCATTAGCCTCCCCGACTCAAGGCAAAGTAGTCCGCACATGAGCCACTAGCTCGGAATTATCTTCTTCTTATTTGGACTCATCCCTCAGTCGGCGGATCGAGTCCGATGGGAGGACGCTGGTACTTTTCTTAGGTTTACAGGCCAACCTTTTATTTGATTTTTTCATTTTCGAGTCCAGAAAGCTCGGGGCCCTTTTCCTTTTCTTCTCATCACCCTGCTTCATAGCAGGGGACTCGATAGGACATCCTCATTTTCGGATGGAGGCCTCATAGAAACATCCTTGGGAAGAACTACAAAAGAGAACATAACCGATAAGAATTCGACATCAGAAGGAGAAAGTCAAACCTTATTGAATTAGAAAAGAAAACTTACTATGATTACAGGCCTCTCACCGACCCTTTGACAATTCCATCCAAGCACGCTCGGAATACGGTCTCTGTGACACACGGTCCTCCACCCACACCTTGAGTTGAGGAACTGCATCTGGCATCTGGGCCATAGCTGCACCACAAAAACACCGATAAGAAAGGATATAAGAGGATAAACAATAAATCAAATATTCAAGGAAAAGTTTTACTTACGCTTCATGTTCCGTTTCTCAGGAAATGGCATGTCCTCGGCATGGATTAATTCTAAAGTCCTTATTCGAATGAATCGGCACATCCAACCTCGGTCCCGAGCCTCATTTATACTCTAGAACAGGGCCCTCCTGGACCGGTAAGAAAGTTTTATCATCCCCCCTTGATAGAGTCGGGGACTGTACAGGCGCATAAGATGATCGAGGGTGAAGGGACACCCCTCGATTTTGTTTACGAAAAAATGAAAAAGAATCACTATCCTCCATAAGGAGGGGTGAATTTCATCAAGGGTCACCTCTTACCTCTTGCAGAAGGCGATGATGACCGGGTCTAAGGGACCCAACGTGAAGGGGTAAGTGTAAACACTTAAAAGACCCTCTACGTGGGTAGTAATTGAATCCTCGGGCGAAGGAACCACCACAAGCTTATTGGCCCAGTTGCAATCTTCTTTGACCTTGGAAAGGAGATCATCGGTGATCGTACATATATATCTCAAGACAGGGCTCACATCGACCCGATACCGAGGAAATGTTTTTTACCTTGAAATCAGCAACGGTCGGACACCCTGCAGGAGCGAATTCTTCAGGGTGTGGTTCCGCCTCAGCCCCATCGTCGGCGGGTCATGATGAAGAGGCGACCTCTTTTTGTGGGACGGTCTTATAAGTTTTCACCATTTTAGAGCAGAGGTAAATAAGAGGAAGTTGAGAAGGTATGCTTAGTGGTTTGCAAAATGGTACTAAAGTTGGAGGGTGAAGAGATTTTTGAAGAACAAGAACAGGAGAATCTTTGAACGTAAAGTTTAAATGAATGAAAGTTGGGATATTTATAGCTTGCTAATGGCAGTTCAGAACCCGTAATGGCCGACCAGCAACTGACATGCATTTAATGCCTTGGTAACTAGACTGACAGGACGTTTCGGTAACCATTTGTCCCTTACGTCATGATCGGATGTCTCGGTAACCATTTGTCGCTTACATCATGATTGGATGTCTCGGTATCCATTTGCACTTACGTGATGGTCCATCAAAGCAGGATTTGGAAGTTCATATTGTTTCTCGTCATCTTTTCTTCGAAAAACAAGAGGACTATCTAAATACGGTCGAAATCAGGTTCTCCTATTGTGTGACCAATCGAGAATGAAGCGTGACAGGATTAAGCTCGATCTCGGGTTATATCGAACCAAGGTGCGAAGTTACATTATTGAGATCGTGACCCCGAGACCGAACAAGATCGAGACCAAACGAGATCAAGGGAAATTTTCCAAGCCAAATAATAGAAAGCTGAAATGTTCGTGACCGTTTGGGGATTACGGAGGAAATCCCGGAACGTATCAAGGAGAGGCTGATTAATTGGAAAATCATGAGATTTTTTACCTTTATATAGAATTGTATCAAGAATAGTACTTCCTCACTATATAAAGGGGGTATGATCATTTGTAACACATATTGCAATACGCAAAAGCAATATATTGTCATTTCTAGCTCTTATCATCTTGTTATTCTGTTCATACATTAGTTGATGCATTTCTTGGTTCGAGGGTGATCGAATTCGAAGACCAAGGCTATTCAATTCGTGTGGTTTGAATTTGTTTTTTTTATCTTCAATTTCAATATCAATTTGTTTTCTTAATTTGTATCAAGTTATATCATGTATCCTTAATATCGCGTATAAATTCAATTATTATCCAATTTTGAGGATAAACAAATATGCTTTTCGTGCAAGCTGAAAATTGATAAAAGGATCAAAGCTAAATATATGAATATCTGTCAAATTGCTTTTTATAACGACTAGCTTGTGCGAATCTCAACTAACTTTAAGTGATACATGTTATCTTCCAGCAGTATTAGTAAGGGATTACTCAGATCTGTTAGCTTTATACACATAAAGCATATCTCAAATTTTATCCGAAGGCAACGGATTTCAATCTAATTTTTTCTTTTTCAGAAAAAGATTAACTTAAATTTTATTTCAATGCTTAAGAGGTTAATTGACTCTATCTTGTTGAATTACATCAGTCCTCTAGAAATAAGATAATTTGATACAGTTCCTTCTTAGTATCATTCGCTCCATTATATTCTTGGGAAGTGTCAATTCTTAAATTAATTTAGTGTACGTGTATGTATGTAATGGGTGACTAGATTTTATATTATATGTGTAATGATGTGATAATTTGGTTATTACACTTAAAATACTTTATAGAACTTTAATTAGATTCCCAAATAAATGAAAGGAATATATATTATGGTTACACTTTAAATAGAAATAACTAAGACTATGGTGGATGACCTAAATGATGATTGCTTTTACATATCATTTGGTTAATTCAGCAACATATCATATAGTAAGGGTTAAATCATACATATCATATAGTAAGGGTTAAATCATATTACTTGCTTAAAAACACACCAGCAATTCTTAGAGAGAGAAAGACTATCCTCTCTCTAACTCCCATTAACCCAACTAAATTCCAAAATGTCCACAGGCCCACCGGCAAATAACCCTACACTTCAAATTCCACCCGAACCCCCTGATATCCTCCTTCTATCCCTCTAACAGGATATGGAAGAAGATATGCCCCAGAAGAACTCCTTCAAGGAAATCCTCCTAGAGGCAAACCCCATTTCCTCTATCATGTATCCACTACCACATCACTCACCCCAAACCCCTTTATTTGAATTGAATGCCGTAAATATTCAGATTCCACTGACGAATGAAGACAAAGCCAAACTATACCATCCATGGAAAATTACCTAATTATTAAACTATTTGGGGAAAAAATCTCACACCAAGTGTTGCGAGCAAAGTTGACACACTTATGGAAACCAATAGAGCCTCTTATTCTTATCGATTTGGGCTAGAATTTCTTTATAGTCAAATTTAATCTTGAGGAGACAATGACTAGAATTTTAATAGAGGACCATGGTTTGTAGTGGGGCATTTTCTATTAGTTCGCCGTTCGGAACCAAATTTTGTCTCAGCAAAATTGAAGATAGCCATAACGGTTGTGTGGATCAGGCAACCCCAGTTGCCGATGGAATTCTACGACAAAGCTATACTCAAACAAGTTAGCAACAAAATAAAAAAGCTACTAAAGATTGACACCTTCACCTCATCCTCCCTAAGGGGGATACGCTTATTTATGTTTAAGTACCTCTAGAAATCCCGGTTACTACTGCAGTAACCATAGGTACCCACAACCAGCCTATACTATATGAGGGACAGGGGATCCTTTGCAAGGTTTGTGGGCAAATTGGGAAAATATTGAGATCTTGTTCATTCAAGACCAAACCCATAGACCAAAACACTAACCCAGACCTCAATATAAATACAACCTCAACGAGAGAAGAAGTAGTGTTGAATGGTGATTCCCAAAGGATGACCATCCCATTCAAAAAAACAAGCATATATAGCGCCAACATAAGGGAACAACGAGAAAATAACCAAGCGCAAGTAAATCGTTTCAATCTAGAGTCAGGTACGTTCCTTGCTCTGAATCACAGATCTGCCGTGGATTCCATTAACTTGGGCCACATTGAGGATGACCCGAGAATCTAGTTGGGACAAAAGGGGAGGTCAGGGGGATTTGACATCTTGTCACGGCCTAATGAGGCCCAGAAACTTATTAGCCAACTATGCAATTGGACCTGAGTAGCCCACCCAACCCACCACACGCCAATCTTTCTAGCAATAAAAGGCATCTACCTAACCCATCTCAAAGTGATGCTTGTTTGGGGAAAATACCTGACACCCACAATCAAAAAAATGATACTAAAGATGAGAAAAAAGATACCGTCAATAGACGTCAGTCTGTACCCCCAAAATCGGGTACTCTTACAAAAAAGTAGAATACCCTAGTCTCTCAAGAATCCTCTAACAGCCCAAACCCACTTGAAAGTGGGCCACCCTACCCTTAGGGATCAAAAAATTCATCCCCCTCCACTCACACACACAACCCACCCCCCACTTTCCTCCGTTTGTGTCACCTTTAATAGAGGTAATCGATTATTTGTTACACATCAAGCGCCCATTTTTACCAGTGAGAATACCTTACATGGCAATCCTCTAAGATTGATTGCACAAGAAAAATCTTCAGACACAGATACCAATGAAGAAAAGATGGATTATAGCCATAGTCCCCAAAATATGATCCACTCTTTTAAATCCTCCTCTAGTGGATTCCACGAATTTGAGCATAGTAATGTAAAACTCAACTCAAACACCTAACCCCCAATCATCTCTCCACTGATGATTTCCTCCACCCCAGTAGCACCAGAACACATGTTGGATTTCTGGTTTGTACTGGCATTACAGGGGAGCAATCAAAAACTGCAGATGATTGTGTGGTCAGTACCAATGGGAATCATTATCCAGGACCCTCTCTACTTAGCGCAGCTAGTGACGCAGCTACTCCATCATGGGCTGGAAAACATTAGACACCATCCCCACTGCTTCAGGCGCAGTACATGTGGACACAACAGCCATTGTTCATGAAGAAGATCAATAACATCGTGGGCCACCTTTGTCAGTTCATGCCCTTTTTTCCCCTGATGAACCTAGAAACACCAACCCTATCGCCAAACTTCACCCTATAACCACCAGTAGTGCAAGTACCTCATTTGTCCTCCCGTCGACTATCTCCCATCAACCAACTGAGCAGGGGACTCAACAGCACCCTGAGTTATCATAGTGAATCCAATGTGGATCTGGATAACATCATAAAAATCTAGGTGTCCTAAAAAAAGCCCTTCTCATGCAAGAACCACTGGAAATAGAGTTCAAAGAGATCTTGGGGGAAATGCTTATTGCTCTATGCCCCAGAAAGCTAACAAGCTGCATAATCGATCTCTTAGTCCCATATCTCCAAACTCAGGGAACTCAGCAGTATCCCTAAAGCCCATGTCGGGTGTGATGAAGCCAACCCATATGGGCATGGGGAAGGGAACCAATAGGAAAGCCCCCTCTCAAAATACATTATTAATGAACTTCATAATATGAATTCTAGGGATACTACTAGTTCTGAGTTTCGTAGGCATTATGCCTCCATAGTTAAGCTTCACAACCCTACTCTGTTGGTCTGCTTGAAACTAGGATGGCTGATCACTAACACCCAACTGCTGAGCTTCAGTTTGATGCACAATTCCAAACTCACTCTATTACCCAATCTGGTACCGTTGTGATAATATGGAAAGAGGATTTGCTCAAGCTCGGGGAGGTTTCCACCACACCTCAAGGGATTCATGCTATGGTTCAGGTAATTCCTTCTTCTTCAAAATGTCTCTCCTCTGTTATATATGCTAGTAATTGCGTGGCTGATAGGAATAGACTTTGAGAGCTCTTACAAGACTTAGCATCCGTATATAGGGGTAGCTGGCTAGTTGGGGGAGGTTTTAATGAAATCCTGAAAGCTAGAGATATGTTTTGGAAACTACTTAAATTTCAATAGAAGTAACAGATTCTGGCATTGTCTAAATCAATGTATGCTACTGAACCTGGTGTTCAAAGGCTCTAAATAAACCTGGACCAATAAAAGATATGCTAGAAGGTAAGACCTGATCTTAGAAAGACTTGATTGATGCCCCTGCAACTAATAATTGGATAGAACTATTCCTTGAATCCACAATGACTCATCTGCCTAAGACTCACTCTGCTCACTGCCCCCTTCTGAACATCCTGAGTAACCAACACACTATGCATAAAAGACAATTTAGATTTGAATCTATGTGATGTAACCACCCTAACTTTCTCCTTATTGTGCAAGATATTTTCTTTATTGAGTATAAATTCATACGGAAACTGAGATCTTCGAAAGTAGGGTGACCATCTGAAATAAACATGTGTTTGGTAACATATTCCACAAGAAAAGGCATATCCTTGCTAGATTAAATGGAATCCAAAAATCCAATGAATACCCTTTCAGCACTTCTCCATAGTCTAGAAGCTAAACTGCAGCAAGAGTTTAATGTTATCCTTAATAATGAAGAGGACTTCTAGAAACTCAAATCTAGGATTAACTGAGGAGATGCCAACACCAGGTTTTTCCATACTTTAACACTTAACAGAAGAAGGAGGAACATAAAATGTTTGAAATATGAAGTAGGAAACCTAATCGAAGAACCTCACCACATAAAAACGGACATCCTTAAGTATTTTTCCAATATCTTCACCTCTGAACATCATCACTACAGTAGGAGTCCCTCTTATAGTGAAGATAGACCTCATGTCCTTGATAACAGTGACAAAGAAACATTTGATTCCCCTTGAGGTTGTCTGAAATTAAATGTCCCTAAACTCATTTAAGCCTATGAAGGCTCCAGGTCCAAATGGACTTCATCCTTTCTTCTATCAGAAGAATTCGCATATTATGTCTAAACGGATAAATAATTATTGCATGTTAGTGTTTTCATCTGGTGTCATGCCCCCTGAGGTTAATAGAACCTACCTCTGCCTAATCCCCAAATGTCCTAATGCTAACTATGTTGAGAAACTTCAGACCTATAGGACTGTGCAACACCATGTACAAGCTAGTCACCAAGATCATTGTTAACAGAATCAAGCATGTTCTTAACAATATCACTGGTTCAACTCAAGCTAGTTTTCTATCCAACAGAAGAGATGTTGATAATCCCATAGTGGTTCAGGAATACATAAATCACTTCCAGAAGTTGAAGGGCAAAAATGCTAACATGATCCTAAAGGTAGACCTAGAGGAAGTATTTGATAGACTGGAATGGTCATTCATCAGAGACTCCCTGCTCTTATTTAATTTTCCAAGTGGACTAACCACCCTAATTATGTCTTGCATCACCACCAGTTCCATTTTGTCTTGGTTAATGAAGACAAGACTAATTTTTTCAACCCAACTAGGGTATTAGGCAGGTGACCATATTTCTCCTACCTCTTCATCATTTGCATGGAGAGGATCTCTGGAATTATAGAAAATACTCTTAGTAACAACTCCTGGTTCCCAATCAGCATCAACAGTAGCGGGCCTAAGATCTCTCACTTCTTTTTTTACTGATGATCTTACTCTATTTGCTAGGGAAAACAATAAGAACTGCCATGTTATTTTAAGTGCACTAGGGGAATTCAAAAATGCCTCTGATCAGAAGGTCAACTTCCTTACGTCTAAGGCCTTTTCTCTGCCAATTGTAAAGAGGAATGGGCTAGTCAATGCAGCTCAATCCTGGGCATCAAGACTGGTTCAGCCTTTGGAAAATACCTTGGCTTTCCCATTTTCCACAAAAGGACCATAAGTAGTGACTTCTAATTCATCTAGGACAACCTTAACACCAAGCACGCAGGTTTGAAAACAAAGTTCCTCAACGTGGCTCGCCGTACTACTCTAGCTAAAGCTAGTCTGAGTAGCATCCCCAGCCATGTAATGCAACGCACTAAGTTGTCCTCTAATATAACCAACATAATTAATAAATTCAAAGAAATTCTATCTGGGGTACTACTGCTGAAAAAGAAAACTTCACATGGTAAAATGGGACACAATCACAAAACCAAATAACAGGGGGGGTGTAGGTTAGCAACGAGCACATATGAAGAATAAAACTTGCCATACTAGCCTAGCATGGAGAACGTACAATAACACCAATCCCATTGGGGCTAGTGCTCATGGGTAAGCACTATAGTGAGACTGGTAACAGGGGAAACCCCAAGACTAGGATCTGGCAATGCATTCAAGAGGGTTGAAACTGTGTACTAAAGCCTCTAGGTGGATTGTCCACAAAGGGAGCATCATCAACTTTCTAGAGGACAATTGGTTACCCAATTTTCAACCTCTTAGGTCTATTCTAAGAGGGCCTTGGCAACTGATTGAATTGAATATGGAAATCAATATTGTGCCCTGTAATGAGATCTGGGATCTCAACTCAATTAGCTACCCAATTCCCCATGAGATCTCTACCATTATCTAATGCACTTTCATCTTTCTTAATGCAATGGTTAATGATAAACTAATCTGAAAACTCACACCCACTAGGATATTCTCCTCTAGGTCATCCTATAACTTCATTACCTCAAACTTTACCAGCAATCCTGATCAAGAAGACCTCTATGGGTGGATATGGAAACTGAAGGTTCCTAAGAAGATCAAGTTCTTCACATGGTTGATGCATCAGAATAGACTTTTGTAACGACCTAGCCGGTCGTTTTGAGCATTTACACTTTGCTCAGTAGTTTGCAGGTATGAGTATCTCCATGTGATGTATTATGACTTGTGTGAATCATCGATTTTGGTTTTCAGGATATTCAGAATCGGTTTGAAAGAATGAATTTCATTATTGAAGCTTTAAGTTGAAAGAGTTGACCTAGTTTGACCTTATTGTTAATTTGACCCCGGAATGGAGTTTTAATAGTTCCGTTAGGTCCGGATGGTGATCTTTGGACTCGTGCGTATGCCCGTATTTTCATTTGGATGTTTCTAGAATGTTTCGACACAAGTTGGCAAGAATTAGAAAATTGAAGGTTTAGAAAGTTCATAAGTTTGACTGGAAATTGAATTTGAAGATATCGGATTTGGATTTTGGTTACGGGAATTTGAATAGCTTCATCATGTCATTTGAGACTTGTGTGCAAAATTAGGGTTCATTCCGGGATGATTTGATATGTTTCGGCGCGAGTTTTAGAAATTGGAAGTTCAAAGTTGATAGATTCCGATTTGAGGTGTGATTCATCATTTTGTTGTTGTTATGTGTGTTTGTGGCCTCGACTAGGTCCGTGTTATGTTATGGGACTTGTTGGAATGTTTGAACGAGGTCCTGAGGGGCTCGGGCGCGTTTCAGATTGATTTCAGATAATTTTTCCTCCATTCTTCACCGATGGATCTGCTGATGTCTGGTGCACCCAGTGTTCTTCGTGATCGCGGACTGAAGGATGCGGTTGCGTAAGGGGAAAATTGAGGCTGAGTGGTTCTTATCGTGTTCGTGAATATGGGTCCGCATTCGCATAGGTTACTGTAGATCGAGAATCACGTTCGCGTAGATGTGCACGCGTTCGCAGTGTAGAGCTGAGATGGGCAGGTCTTCATGGCTTCTTTATCGCGTTCGCGAGCCGGGGACCGCATTCGCATAGGTTCTTTTATATATTGAGCAATTCGTGCTTCATGATCGCATAGCTTATTGCGCGATCCCGTAGTGTTTTTGAAGGGGCAGTGCAACTTCATCTTCGCGATTGCGAGGGTATTTCTGCGATCGCGATTCATTGATTCGCCGGTGATAATAAAGTACTCTATTTCGAGGGTTTCGGGCATTTTTGCATTTTGGGAGCTATGGAGCTCGGATAGAGGCCATTGTTAGAGAAATTTTCACCATATAAATTGGGGAAAGTGTTCTCTGCTCCGTTTTGGTTTTATTTCATGAATCTATCTTCGATTTTAGCTTTTGGTTGATGAACTTTAATGAGGAAATCGGGGGTTTTGGCCTAAAGTTTTATAATATGAATTTTTGAGTTTTTGAACATTGAATTGATTTCGGAATTGAGTGAACCTAGTATGGTTGGACTCGTAATTAAATGGGTTGTCAGATTTTGTGAGTTTTGTCGGGTTCCGAGGTGCGAGACCGGGTTGGGCTTTTGGGCTGATTTTGGGTTTTGATTCAAGATTTGATCTTTTACGACCGGGATTGGTTCCTTTAGCATTGTTTGATATATTTGAATGGTTGTTGGATAGTTTCAAGTCGTTCGGAGGTCGGGACGCGCGAGATGGAATCTTTGGAGCATCACTTGGTTTGCTCGGCATTTGCATTGGCTCGTTCAAGGTAAGTAACTCTTCTAAACTTAGTGTTGATGGTATGAAACCTGAATTTCGTGCTATGTTATCGGTGTTGAGGTGACGGGCATGTGGGCGTGCACCGTGTGAACTGTGACTCCGTTACTTATGTTGTATTGTGTAGTTACCTGACCTTACCTGTAATCATGAAATTTATACGTACTTGAACTATTGAGTTGTGATCCATGTTAGACACCATGTCTAGGCTATATGCTTATCCTTTTGGGACCCACTGATGTCATTTCTACTGTTAAGTTGTCTGCTTTCATTATTTTATATAATCAGTCAAATGCATTCATATGCATGTCATATCTCAATCTCTGTTGTTATTTATTAATACATCAATATTCGGGCTAGTTTCATGACATTGTGAGACCGAGAGAGAGAGACTGGAGAGATTGATGAATAAGTGAGTCCGAGGGCCTGATTGCGAGGATATTTATGGGATCGGGCTACATGTCGTAGCATGTTTCATTGATTTATGCCATGATTGGCTTGATACAGTTCTTGGGATGTAGGAGCCCCTCCGCAGTATGTACACACCCCCAAATGAGCGCAGGTACAAACTGCGTGTGAGTGAGAGTGTCGAGTGTCGAGTGCAGAGTGATTGGGAGGACCGAGTAACTGGGAGGACTGAGTGACTGGGAGGATTGAGTGAATTGATACTCTGAGAGTATGCATATGGTTCTATCACTGAGTTGCATCGCATTCGATATGCACATGAAATACATGCATAGAGATGCATTTTCCTCATGTTGTACGGTATCACGTCATTCATGACTTCTTACATATATTGACATATGGCCATCGAGAGGTATTTTACACTTGCTATCTAGAGAGAAAATGAAAGATCATATTTACTGTTGAAAGGAGTTTTGGGAAAACTCACAGTTTTCAAACTTACTCGTATTTTTTGACGATTTCGGTAAAAGTGTTGGGTTTTCATTAATATACTTGAAAAGCGGAACTATTTTCGGAAAACCATGAAAAGGCTGAGTATTTTATCTCTGAGTTACTTCTTTACTTAATTTTCTTTATGTTGTTATGAACTATCATTAGCTATTGGTTTTGGACTCGACCTAGGTTCCAGCTCGTCACTACTTTCAACCTAAGGTTAGATCTGTTCCTTACTCAGTACATGGGGTTGGTTGTACTGATACTACACTTTTGCACATTGCGTGGAGATGTTGGTTGTTATTGTTGTTGTGTTCGATGATTGTGGGACTTGAATATGTACCTGCGTCCTTGTCGTAGTTGCCTCCTTTATTCGGGGTAGCCTTAGATTATAAAACTCTGCTTATGTACTTTTCAAGTAGGCTATGTATTTATTTCATTTTCGCTTTGTAAACTTTATTCGTAGAAGCTCATGATTTGTACTACTAGTCTTTAGGTAATGTATAAAATTTTGTAAATTACTTTCATGTAATTGTCTTGTCAATATAATTGAAATTGGATAACTATTAGTTGGCTTACCTAGAGGGTTGGTTTAGGTGCCATCACAACTAGTGGATTTGGGGTCGTGACAAATTGGTATCAGAGCTCTAGGTTTATAGGTTCTACAAGTCATGAGAAAGTGTCTAGTAGAGTCTTGTGGATCGGTATGATGACGTATATACCTATCTTCGAGAGGCTACAGGACATTTAGGATATACTTCCATCTTTCTTTCCTCATCATGTGGCATTGATTTAGCTTGAAGCGTAACTTTTTGAAATCCTCCCAGGCATTCGTGTGCACACATAAGTGCTCGGTATTAGCTGTGCATCGACGTCTTATGATTCCATGGTTGAGGTGTGATATGTGATTTTGGCGTGCTGATGGTAGGCCAGTATGGAGGACTTAAGGCCGGGTTTTGATTGTAGCTTGAGCACGGAGATTTCGATTGTATGAGCACGTGCTTTTGGGACTTATATGTCAGTTGGTGTCCTTATTGGTGGTATTTGTTATTGGATGACTATGTGGTGAGTATGATTTGATTGCGAGATGTGTTTAGATTGTTCGAATGTGACAAGAAGAGTTTACTTGAGATGTAGCAAGGACTATTGGGTGTTTGACTTCTGTCTGGATTTGGCGTATGGCCTCGAGTTATGGGTGTGTTGAAGGACCTCTCATGTAGTTTAGTTGTGGAGTGAAGTAGATCTTCATGTCTTGTTATGGGTCCATACTCAGGGAGATTAACTGATTGCGTAGTTATGACTATGGAAGAGTATAGAGAGATATCAGTTTGAGGCTAACTAGGTGGGGTTTTCTCCTGCGGGGTGTCCTGAGGTTGTGTGATCCCTATGTTGTTTTGTTGCGAGTTCTCGTTTACCAGTGAATCATATGTGTTGCAATTTGAGTTTGGGCTGCTTATGAGAGTTGGCTTGACTGCTAGAAGGGTGAATACGAGATTTGCAAATAATTTGAAGTATTAGATGGTTTGCGTTACAGGAGCTCATGAAGGATTTAGCTGAATCTCATTGTCGTATTATGGCAGTAATAGAGTATGGGAATTGTGAGTTATTTTGTGTTTTAATCCACGGCTTTGAGCCAAGTGGGTGAGTGTTCTATCGACGAGTTAATTTCAAGATTATGTGTTGTATTGGTTTTGGTTTGAAGTATACTGGTGAATCAGTTATGACTACGGGGGTTGAGATTGAGGATGACTCGAGTAAGGGAATTTCTGGATTTGGGTTGTATTACACTCTATGGATATATGGAAATCATGGAATACTTGAGTGGTTAGTTGTGAAGGATGTAGTATGCATGGAGTAGGAGATTGCTCGATAGCTTAGGAGTGTGGGTTACTCCCTTGGGTGTTGGTGTGCTAATGGGGCACAGGTCGTTCGGTCCGTTTGGTCAGTTTAATCGAGATTTGAGAAGAGTGGATGACTCTCGAGAATGGTTCTAATGGATTCAAGATTTAAATTGAGCGATTTGGAGTTTTCAAGATTTGTATTGTCACGACCCAAATTTCCCTCCGATGGATATCGTGATGGCACCTAGTCTTAGGGACTAGGTAAGCCTAACATATCTACTGAACAACAACAATAATAAAGGAATTATAACAGTCTCGATATAAAAATCTTGACAAAGTTTACAATTTCCCAAAAAAAACCCGGTAAATACAAGTCATAAGCTCTACGACATCCTTCAACCGAATCTAAATACAACTGTCTAGAAATAATAAGTACAGTTGACATAAACAGGAAGGTGACTCCTAAGCCTGCGAACGTAGCATCAGGTTTACCTTGAGTCTCCTCATCAACGATCCACAAAGCTAATAACAACAATTACCTAGATCTGCACACAAAAATGCGCAGAAGTGTAGTATGAGCACACCGCAGTGGTGCCCAGTAAGTATCAAGACTAACCTCGGTGAAGTAGTGACGAGGACTAGTCAAGACACCATTGGTCTAATAAGTAAAAAGACATAAATTTACAAATGACCGAAACATAATATCTATCTAAAGATTTTTTGATATAATTAACGGTACGATCGAATAATACGGAAGAAAATTCAATAATTACGATCAACGGACAGCATAATAGAAATACGCAAAGAGAATGGTAAGAATGCAAGCCAAATGTCGGGAGTCACAACCCAATAAAACACTAGCAACTCAGCACTGCATCAATTTATTCACGTCAGGCCTTAGCCAACAAACTCAATAAAGCTGGTCAAACCTTCGAGTGAAAACCTTTAAATCGTGAGTTTATTTCAAAAGCTTTAAAGATATAATCATTTCGGAATAGAGAAATTTCTTCTTTGAAACATATTTTCTTTGAATGTATATCTATATATATATTTATAAAGAGAAATCTTTAAAACATAGTCCCTTCAAAATACGTGGTGTTCAAATATACTTTCCCAGATACTGCTCTTTCAAATATCATTTTTTTTCTGCAAGACAAATACTTTTCAAATATACTTTCAAAATAGAAGTCCTTCAGACATAACTTTTCCTGGAGATAATTGCTTATCAGGTATAATTTTCAATATATATATATATATATATATATATATCCTTCGATCCAAATTTCCCCAATGATAAAACCATCGGAAGTCAGTCCGCAACTCAGAATTTGTCATGCAATGCAATACAGGGGGAAAGCTCTCGGAATCTCGTCTGTAGTCCCAATTTAAATATGTGATGCAGTACAGGGGGAAAGCTCTCGGAATCTCGTCTGTAGTCCCAATTTAAATATGTGATGCAGTACAGGGGGAAAGCTCCCGGATCTCCGTCTGTTGTACCAATTTAAATATGTAATTCAGTACAGGGGAAAGCTCTCGGATCTCTGTCCGTAGTCCCAATTTAAATATGAAATGCAGTACAGGGGGAAAGCTCCTGGATCTCCATCCGTAGTCCCAATTTAAATATGCAATGCAGTACAGGGGGAAAGCTCTTGGATCTCCGTCTGTAGTCCCAATTTAAATATGCAATGCGGTACATGGGGAAAGCTCTCGGATCTCCGTCTATAGTCCAAATTTGAATATGCAATGTAGTACAGGGGTACAGCTCCCGGATCTCCGTCTGTAGTCCCAATTTAAATATGCAATGCAGCCACTGAGGAAAACAACTAGAATGTGACAGAAACAACATACATTACCACAACAGGTGCAAAAGCAAACAAGAACGAATGCAAAGTGCGATGAGCAAATCAATACAAAGACTTAAATCACAAAAATGGTAAAAACTCACTCATAAGAAGTAGCCACATAAAGGAATGCCAAGCACAAAGAGAAGTAGCATAACGACGAGAAAACAAGGCAATTATAGCAACGATTCAATATATTGAAGTTCACAACCAAGAAAATCAAATCATCCCGGCAAGGGAATCAGCTATAACCAATCTCACTTAGAAAATTAGCTTCACTGAATAAACTCAGCTTGAACAAATGCTCAGTAAATAGGCAAACATCAAAGCAATATCATCAACATGGGCGGTCATCAATTAAACCTAAGTAGTACTTAAGGGAAAATAAGTTAAATCACAATGTACGACTTACGGGCATGCTTGAAACCAACACATAGATATTCGGTTCACATAACCGTGGGCTGGGCTATGAATTGGCTGATGTAGTTAAGGTGTCCCAGGAAACTCATCACATCTTTCTTGTTCTTTGGTGGTGGCAATTCTTGGATGGCTTTGACCTTTGATGGATCCAGTTCTATTCCTCGGTGGCTGACGATGAATACAAGCAATTTCCCAGCAGGAACTCCGAACGCACACTTTGCGGGGTTTAACTTCAAGTTGTACTTTCGCAGCCTGTCGAAGAATTTTCTCAAATCTATTGTATGGTTGGTGGCTCTCTTGGACTTATTGATGATTTCATCCACATACACCTCAATTTCTTTATGTATCATATCATGGAAGATAGTGGTCATATCTCTCATATAAGTGGCCCCAGCATTCTTTAGGCTGAACAACATCATCTTATAATAGTAAACTCCCCACGGCATAATGAAAGTTGTTTTCTCAGCGTCTTCCTCGTCCATCAAAATCTGGTGGTAACCAGCAAAACAATCCATGAACAATTGGATTTCATGCTTCGCACAATTATCAATCAAGATGTGTATGTTCGAGAGAGGAAAATCATCCTTCGGACTAGCCCAGTTGAGATCCCGGTAGTCGACACAAACCCTGACCTTTCCATATTTCTTGGACAGCAGAGTCGCCATGCTGTCGGATATTCAACTACCCTGAGAACCTTGGCGTTGATTTGCTTGGTAACTTCCTCTTTGATTTTCATACTTATATCAGGCTTGAATTTTCTGAGCTTCTGCTTTACCGGCGGGCACATTGGATTGGTTGGTAACTTGTGAGCCACAATGGATGTACTTAGACCAGTCATGTCATCGTACGGCCATGCAAATATTTCTTCATACTCTTTCAAGAATTGTATGTATTCCACTTTCTGTGATGGCGATAGATGAATGTTGATGCAAGTTTACTTGACAGTTTCTGAATCTCCCAGGTTGACTATCTCGGTTTCGTCCAGATTGGACTTAGGTCTATTTTCAAAATCCTCAACTTCTCTGATAATTTCATCGGGTATGGTATCTTCTTCTTCTGAATCACTGTCATTTTGTTGCGTTGTCTCATTGCATGTCACAGTAATTGGTTCATCAAGACAGGAAATAGTAATGTTGTAAGATAAAATAATGAGAGAAAATGATAATAAATGAATACAGATTCGTTGAAACATAAAAGTGATTTTCGAATGTTTGGAACATTGGAGATTTTACTGGAAAATGCAAAAAATGGAAATGAGGAAAAGGAAATCATTAGCAAAATGAAATAAACAATGCTTGTTCAGCCTTGCTACCCCGGGACTCGTCGGGCCTTGGATGATCTGACAGTCCAATTCTTGAGAAACAATCACTTGCTCATAGTTTGGATGATAGGGCCTTCCTCTTACCCCTCCTCAAAAATAACACAATAGTCCATGTCACCATCTTCCAAGAATAGATCTTTCAAAGCTGCTAGAGTTTCTTCTTTTTCTGACCCCCATATGATATCAGCTTGCCGGAAAGTCTGCTCCAAATGTGGTATAGGCTGTTCCAATGGATAGTAGGGACCGCTCCATGGTGGCGACCAGTCTTCATACTCCTGCCAAGTGTATTTTTCCTTCTTGCTTCAGCCGTGTAATCCCAAGGTACGGTCTTATTGTTGAAAGGCCGTGCGATTGACAACGTCACTGTGATCGGTGCAGTTATTTTTTCTTCAAATGGAATGGGAGCCTTAGCAGACGGCATAACTTCAACCTCGAACGGCAAATGTGTGTTTACAGGTGGTGTCGTTTCAAACTTGAATGGGAGTGACGCAGTTACCTCGACGTCTCCGGATGGATGAATCTGGACTATGATGGGATTAAGAGTGATTGTTGGCTTCTTTGGGTCATCAACTTCTATGATTAACCTGATCGACCCCTCTGGGTCCCAATCTTCTTCTATCTCTATCATGTTGACACCCCTATGGGCTGGAAGCGGATTGTTGCAAACATTGGGAGCAGCTTCTTTTGCCTGGATGACCTTGTTATCAATCATATACTGGATCTTATCCTTCAATAAGCGACATTCATCAATTGTATGCCCCTTCATGCCGGAATGGTATGCACAGGTCTTGTTTGGATTGACCTATTGGGATGGATTTTCAAGGGTTATAGCAGGGATAGGAGTGACATAACCAGCAAATTTTTATCTTTCATACAGTTGGTCGATAGGTTCAGCAATGGTTGTGTATTGTTTAGGAGGTCTGCGATCAAAGTTGGGTCGAGGTCTCAGGAAATTTTGGCGAGCTAGGGGTGATTGGAAGTGAGATGGATGAGAGTTGTAGGTATGATAAATAGGAACTGGTTGGGAGTATCTGGCGGAAGTAGGCTGACATGTAGACGGTGAAGATGGTTGATATGTTGATGGAGGTGCTGACTGAAAGGTGGGCGAGGGTGCTTGATAGGTTAGTGGGGAAGTTCTGTATACCAACGGGGATTTGGGTCCCTGTGCAACCATTACCGTTCCTGAATCTTTCTTCTTGGATATACCATCAGACTGCAAGGCTCTGTTGGTGGCATGTAGGGCCTCAAAGTTAGTGACCATTCCACTCTTGATACCTTCTTCAATTCTCTCACCCAGCTTGATGATGTCAGAGTATTTGTGGTTTTCAATCACCATTAGCCTCTCATAATACTGCGGTTCTTGTGCCCGGATGAAGAATTTGTTCATTTGTTCTTCCTCTAGGGTAGGCCTGACCTTGGCTGCTTCAGATCTCCAGCGAGCGGCATACTCGCGAAAAGTTTTGATGGGCTTCTATTTAAGATTCTGGATGTAGACACGTCTGGTGCATTCTCCATATTGAACCTGAATCGGTCCATGAAGTCTGATGCCATACTTACCCAATCAGACCACTTCTTAGGGTTTTGGCTAATTTACCAAGATAAAGAATCTCCTGTGAGGCTCCTCATGAACAATTTCATGCGAATCTTCTCGTCTCTTCCTACTCCAACCAATTTATCACAATAGGTCCTCAAATGGACCCTAGGATCACCTATACCATCGAACATTTCGAACTTAGGAGGTTTTTAACCCTCCAGTAGTTCAACATCGGGTTGTATGCAGAGATCTTCGTAGTTCAACCCTTCGACTCCCTTGCTTCCTTCAATGCCCTGAACTCGACTAGTCAGCTTCTTGAGTTCCTCGGCGAAATCATTAATGAGCATATCCTTCTCATTGGATTGAGGTGTATAAGCAATGTTTTGGGTGGAGTGAGGTAGAGTCTCCACGTATATGGGGTTGTTCTGATGATCTGGTGTTTGAGCATAGAGGTGGTCACTTGTGGAGTCTTGTGGTTCAAGGATAATTGGCGAGGTATTTCTTGGAGCGTGGAAACTGTTGTGCTGGTGCTGTGGTGGGATAATTTGTTTTTTTGGTGGAGTTATATGATGATGATTGGTGGGAGGGTTCTGTTTGTTTGGGGTGTTCTGAGGAGGTATTGGATTTCGAATGACATCTGGGACATTGAGTGATAAGGATAAATTTGCCAAGTTCCGAACATGCTCAAGCTCCCCTTGGAGTTTCAACAACCTTTTCTCGAGTTGTGACATAGCATCATTTTGAACCTGAGTACCTTGATTTTCAAGAGATTTTGTTCATTCCACTGGCGTTGTGTTTTCCTGTCTGATGTTGCCCAAATCTTCCATTTTTCCTTTGCCTTTAAGTGGATTAGGAGAAGGAGGAGGTGGAGGGCCCCTGGATCTTGTGTGATATGATAATAGTGCCAGAATGCACGAACCAACCTTTGGGGAGGGGAATAATCAAAATAGAAACAAAAACAAAATAAAAGGTAGCCAAGTCAGTGAGGATCATGAGAAAATATTGCAATATTTAAACACATAGTGTAGGAATAAAAGTGTGTCCTAATTTGGGAGCCTCATTGTGCCAGAGGTAGGACTAGCGACAAGTTGATTTTGGAGAACTTAGATGCAAAAATGCCTCATTTCATTAATGTAAAATAGACGAGTCCAAAATGATACTAAAATAATGAGCAGGAAATAAAGTCACTAATGGTACTTGGCCTTATTACATTGGCAAAAGCAATGAAAAGGAAACCTAGACTACTTAGTCCCCGAAGGACCTTCCCTAGGCTTGATCTTCTTGGCTCTGCCGATCAAATTCCCCAGGTCGTGCATGCCCAACAGCAGGTATAACCTTGCTAGATGTCCTCCTTCGTTTCCCTCAGCAGTGGTGGTATTCTTTGGACCATGCCGAACCTGGGGACTTCGTGCCTCATTTTCTGCAAAATAGATAAGGTTAGACCCTTACCCTCGCAAGACTCGACTATTTATAAACTTATGATTACCATGCATGCATTTAGTTCTCCAAATAAATGCACAAAATGTGAATGCGTCTGTTGGGATTATGAAAAACCCAGTGGACTTTTGGATAAGGCTGTCTTAAAGGGTTATTGTGCGGACGACACATTAACCCGGCTAGGTTTGACCATGATGCATGCACAATATAACAGAGTAAGGTTTCTATGGGGTTTTAGACTGGTACCCTCAAGCTGACAACTTGAGGAGGAAAGGCACGGAACAGTCAACTGCACCGCTGATCGACTAGTATTTCCGCAAATAAGCCTTTCCGAATACTAGTCGAGTGCAACCACTCATCAAGCGTTTCTATAGGATTTGTATAGGCACGAGTGGAATATGATGTTGAGCATAATTTATGCAACAATAAATGAGCAATAAAAGCATGTTGTCATGTATTTGCACGTTATGAATGTAAATACAACAGTTATAATTGAAAAAGCAGTTACAAAGGAAAACAAAAGAAACATGTCAATTTTGATTCTGAAAGGAATAAATACTTGAAAGAGATAAACAATTAATGGCACATAAAGAGGGGAAAGAGAAAGGTCGCAAGTATTAACAAAGTAAACATAAAGGGGGGAAAGGGAAAGGTCGCAAGTATTAACAAAGTAAACACAAGTTCACAAAGCAGTTTGGAGAATGGTAAAATCCTAGGATAATCCCCTGCAGAGTCGCCATGTTGTCGCTCCCCCTCTTTCCTCCCCTTTCGGATCGGTCAGGGTATTCGACATTATTGGGACAACTCGTTTCCTTTTGGGAAAGGGATAAGGAATTGAAGAGTCGCCACATAACGAGTTAAGGTACATTAAGGCACTTACTAAAGGTTATTTACAAACACGGATTAGATAGCCAGAGATAGGGTAAGGGCTTGAAATTTCTTCAAGGGGAAGGGGTTAGGCACACCTCGAAGTACACAACTGTGGTTCCCGGCCCAAACAAACTTTGTGAACAGATGACATATAAGCAATAAACACATAGGTAAATGATGAAGGTTTTGAGAATATTTGCAGTCCAAGCACACATATGTGCTTAAGTTTGAAAGATTTAAATTCTAAGCACATATACAAAATTCCGGAGGTTTTACAATATAAGAACACATGTGTAAGGGATAGGGGGTCCTAGGTTGTTTATCCTATAGGATCACATCAGTATAATGCCCGGTAATCACTCCTCAGAAGAGGGGATACACGTGGCATTAGCGCACCGGATATCATATCCATGTCTACCCTTCCCACCCCTTAGTGGTTATTAAGCGAGTTTATTTAATGACCTCTGGGCGTGCTGTTACCCGTCCCTTCTTAATGGTCCTGGAGGAGATTAGGACCTCTACCTATAGGCAGTTCTAGACAGACCCCTAAGGTAAAAGGATAAAATACTAGGCGACAGGCAAGAACAAATAGGACTTTAGCAGATAAAAACAGGAAAGAAGCAATTAAGAGGCTCAGGTTTACCTCCACAAATATTGCATGTAAACAGCAGGTCTCAAACACAAACAAGGGCAGTATTATTAAGCAGGATCCTAAAACATGATGTCTAAGTGAATATCAAAACACAGAAGATATGCAGTTTCAATTTTAAAAACCCAGACGCAAGGGCCCTAATCAGTTTGTGTACTGATTTTAAGCTTGTTAACCATTAGGCAATAAACACAAAAAAGGAAACAGTTTTTCGGTTTTTAAAAAAAAAGGTTGGTTATCTAAGGCTTTCCTAGGCGTGGGGGAATGCACAATAATTACCAGAATTATTAAAACAGTTTAGAATTTGTTTTACCTAAAGCATGTTTTTCAAAGTGTTGCAAAGACACATGGGTTATTACCAGTTTATCTAACACAAGATAATCATATGTGAGACTGTCTTATGTCCCTTTTTTTCATGCATCAGTAGTTTAGCTAGGTGTGACTTAGTGAGATCCTAAAGCAGGGTATCTAGTATGAACATGATAAAATGCAGAATGATTTATATGCAAAATTCCTAAAAAAACATGATTTCTAGATGCACAGAAAGTTATAGCATGATTTCAGAATATGCAGTAGCAACAGTTTTCATGTTAATGTTGTTATTTAGCCCAGAAGCAGGGTTTCTAAGTGATGAAAATAATGTCAAATGAGATGCTGAAAACAGGAAACCTAAGAACATGATATCTAATACATGACATACTTAGAATGTATTAGCCCTAAACGTGGATTCTAATGCGCACATAGGAAATGTAAGTCTAAGGCATGGTTTCTAACCCACCACTATTGACAACAGACATGGCTACCCTCCCCTTTTCACTATCCATCCCTAATATTCGTTTACAACAAATATTACAAACCAATTTTTAATTAATTACATAAATAGATAAGAGAAAATAAGAAGTTACACTATGGGAGCCTGAAAATAGGCCCAAATTCTCAGAACCTCAAATGCGCAAATGTTTCATGGCCTTTCTCATATTCGGGTGTGTCAGTGCTCACACCCATATTTCACAACCATAATTGAGTAAGTGACGTGTGGAAGTGCCAACCCTAATGCATCAGAGTTCAGAGGGATCTCATAGGGATCCCTAAGCAGTCACACATTAGAGGGGCAAAACTTAAGGACCTAGGAGTAGAGTGAAAGTGCTTGACATAGTTTTGAAAGGTTTTAGTAAGGAAACAGTGTTAAAAGGAACTTGCTTGAAACAGTTTTGTGAAATAAAAGAGGGAGTCATTCAGTAAAACAACTTTTGAAAAGAGAGGGAGTTATATATTAAACAACAGCAGATCAAACATAGAACCAAAATCAAACTCATAAATACTTAAAGAACACAGAACCAAAACAGGAAGAACAAACCTACACACAGGGGTGATGGGGATTGGGGACACATAGAGCACATGTAGTGCACACATAGTTACATGAGCATGAAAATTCTTATAGGGTTTTAGGTAACCAGGGGATTAGCTAATGGTATCAGCATATCATGAATATCGGAACCAACACAGGACAAGACAACTTAGGATAGCCAACTACTTTGCATAAAAGGTTCATGATAAAAAATAGGGAAAACATAAGTAAGGCAGAGTCACATTGAGGTATACTACAAAAAGGGGGTTCATGAGCAGGCTGGTCATAAGGGGGTTGGACATATTCAGAAGTATGCTAATAAAACAGTAAAGTAGACATATTAGTTGCAGGTTGAACAACAAAACCACAGATAGAAGCATATTAGAAACATGATAAACTGAAGCAGTAAAAGAAGCATATTGGTTTGGGACTTGAATTGAAAATCAGAGCATACCAGTGAAGGGACAGTAAACACAAAGGTGAAGGGACATGAGAGCACAATGGTCAACCTTGGCTTGCAGCCGGCTAACTCAGAATAATAGTAAGTGACACAGAAGATAGCAGAAAGCTTTGAGTGTAAGATATAGAGTTTGAACTAATGTGTTCGTGTATGTTGAGTTCAGTGTATGAGTATGTATCAGTGCATTGTGTTGGTGAGTGAGTGTGTACATATATATAGTAGTTTGAAACTAAGTAAAATAAGGTAAGAAACACAATTAGGCAGTAAGTTATGGAGCTCAGAACCAATTAGAGCAACAATCAGTCCAACTACTTCCTTAATTGAGGGAGTCATTTCAAACGGTAAAAGACATGAAACAAGTAAGGAAAGGGATTATGTATGACTGGAGCATAAATAAGGAAATAATTTCAATCAGTGAAAGCAATTCGGCTAGGTACAGAAAGGTCAAATTAAGGAAACAATCAGTAAGAACCAACTAATAATAGTCAATCACATAATAAGGTAAGAAAATAGTTTACATGTTGGAAATCGGTAAAGACATCATCACAGGAAATCAGTAAAAGGTGTTAATCACAGAAAATTAGGAATTCAAATAGGAACAGTGCTGATTAAGGGGAGAGTTAACACAAAACTTTATGAACAAACGGAATAAACACATAGTAGGCAAGAAGAAGCAAAAAAAATCAGAAACCCTAATGGACACAGTGGTACAAATCACGTAGAGTCAGGGATTCAACCAGAAAATAGTAATGACTAGAGGAATTAGTAGAACAAATGTAATATAAGCATAAGAAGCAAGAATGAGAAACCCTAATAAACATAATAGGGTAGAAGTTGAGAGAACGAACAGTAAAGACAAGTTGAGAGAACGAACAGTAAAGACAAACTCAGAACCCAAAGATTAAACCAAACAATTAGGGGTTTTCAACAAAACGAGTTAGGTAAAGGGAGAACCCAAATGAAAATCGTTTAAGCACAAGAAAAATCATATAATAACACCTTAAAAATTAGAGAACCCCATTTTGAAAAGGAAGCTCAGAAACCCTAGTTATGAAGATGAAGAGATGCTTCGAAAAATAGAAAGTTTTTACAGAAAATAGTAAAATAACCTGGAATACTCTCAGATCTATTACAGATGTAAAGAGTAAGGGATGAAATTAGGTTTTTGAGAGGAATAACCCAAAGATGGGGAGAGACCGGCTTAGAAACCATAGGTCTAGCAAGAGAATAGATCGATCTTACTCAGAAGGGCCATGGTGGCCTGATAATGGTGAGCACAGACCCGGGGAGGGTGAATGAACAACCAACTAGTCCCTTGAGGACCTCAGGGATGCAAGAATCAGGCCATGGAGAGGAGCCATAGAGTCCAGGAGTGGTGGTGGAACCACCATTGTTATCGGTGAACCAGAAATGGCGAGGGGATTAGGGTTTGGGCAGAGGGAATCTTGAGAGAGAAGGNAAGGTTTTGGGGGGGGGGGGTCGTTTAGGTTAAATTAGGAAAGGGGAAATTCGGGCCGTTGAGCAAAACTAATCAATGGCCAAGATTAGATCCGCACTAGGCCGGGTAGATTTAAGAATTGGGCTTGGGGTCTATTGGGTTGATTTAATAAGATTTGGGGGCTGGTTTAATTAGGCTAGAATTGAAACAAAAGTGGCTCTTTGTTAAATACCTATCTTAAATTAATTAAATAAATTTATAAAAAATATATAATAATTATAAAAAATGAATTTTATGCATAGACAATAGTTTTAAAATTTTTATTTAGTATTTACAGTATAAATGATTAATTTTTGGTGAAAAAATGGTACAAAATTATATGATTGGGCTATAATTGCAAAGTTATTGCAATTATAGCCAAAAGGTGCCAGTTTGGCTAATTATGAAATAATTTGGGCTCAATAGGTCCATAAATATAAATAATAAATCAAGAAATGTTTGGAAGTCGTTTGTGATGCAATTTTATGATTATTTATTAGAAATAAAGTACTGGACAAATTAATAAAAACGTAGAAAAATTATGGAAAAATACCAATTGATGCTAATGCATGATTTTGAAAACATATAAGCATTTTGAAATATTTTAGAAAAAATTGGGTATCAACATATGGCAGGGCTTAAGAATTGATATTGATCAAATGCTTTCTCCACTAGTGATAGATACAGGCTCCATAGAGGTAATAAACATGATAAGAAATGGTAATTTGACTCACAGCCCCATAGTCTATGATTGCAGGTCAATGATGGAGCAGTTGGGGAATCCAACCATAGGGCGTAGCTATAGGGAACAGAACCAAGTGGCGGTATCCTTGCAAAGGAAGGAACTAAGAAGGGAAGCTTTGAAAGAACATAATTTTTGACAGTTTCTCCGGTGTTTGCTAACGAAGCAATGTGGGCAGACATCATAGGAACTGTTTTTAAAAGGAAAATCAATGTTAGTAATAGTGATATATTTTCTGTTAATGCTAATACTCAAGGGAACTCACATTCCCTTACTAATGATGTATTTTGTGATGCCTTTAATATATTAATATATCCAGTTTACCAAAATAAAAATCATATTGCTTAAGATATCTTGATATATGTTAGAAAGAGAATACAATTGAATGGTTTAAAGGGATCGACTTTTATAACCATTTGGTATTCAAAGCTCACTGGCTCGACTAGTTTGGATTCACCTCGAGTAAGCCACTGCGGGAGATAAAACGTTCTTTAATAAGAAGTTCTCTATCTGTCTAGTTGAGGATGGAAAAATTACAACAATCCTACACAGCCCTCGGTGGTGAATCATTTTCTTCTATAATTGTTGAGTCCAAACGCACACGCAAGTATACGTGGTCGACAAGTAATATAGGATTGTAAGTCCAGATATCGTACCCTTAGGGACTTGTGATTAACTATCAACTGAATTAAACCCAAACAATTAATCTATTCAAGCGAATACTAAAGTGTGAATATTTAACTAAACTTAATCTAGAATAGTAAACTATGAAATTAAAGAAATAAATTGGTGAAATTAGACACGAATTCAATGAGAGACGATATTCTAGAGCTATGGGTTAGCAAA
>ML429047.1:0-10711 GCA_005239525.1 Nicotiana knightiana | reverse complement strand
GGCTGGCGTTAGCAGGCTAACGCCTGGCTAACGCCAGGTCTTGCCCTGGGTCAGTCCATTTCGCCTCTTGAGCGTATTTTCGACGTTTATGCTCCCATTTAGCTCAGCTTCTGTTTCCAATTCACCTACACATAAAATAAACCCCATTAGGGACATACGACGTGTATTTTTATCATTAAAGCACATAAAATGCAAGGTATATAATGCTTAAAATCATGAATTCTCGCCACGCATCAAGTCCATTCCTTGAAATGGTGCAAAGTTACCTGAAATTTGTCAAAATACCTTTGCATTCTATCCTCTCGAACTTCAAAGGTTTTGTTCACCTGGTTCACCACCAGTAAAGAATCACACTTAGCTTCAATGACCTCTGCTCCCAAGCTTTTAGCTAGCTCGATACCTACAATCATGGCCTCATACTCCGCCTCATTTTTAGTCAATCTAGAAGTCTTGATGGATTGCCTAATAATGCTATATGTGGGCGGCTTCAAAATGATGCCTAGCCCTGACCCCTTCACATTCGAAGTGCCGTCTGTGAAAAGGGTCCATACCACCGATGATGTACCTGATTTCATTAAGAGTTCCCTTCCAACTTCAAGTACGAGCGTTGGTGCGAAATCAGCGACGAAGTCCGCTAAAATTTGAGACTTGATGGACATTTGGGGTTGATATTCGATATCGTACCCGAGTTCGACGGCCCATTTTGCCAATTGTCCCGATAGTTCGAGCTTGTGCAAATATTACGGATTGGGTAAGTGGTTAATACACATATAGGGTGACATTAGAAATATGGTTTTAACTTTCTAGAAGCGCTTATCAGTGAAAGTGCCAATTTCTCTAAGTGTGGATACCTACTTTCTGCCTCTCCTAAGGTTCGACTTACATAATAAACAGGACACTGTTTACCTTTCTCTTCTCGAAATAGGACACCAATTACCGCGATTTTGGATACTTCCAAGTACAAGTAAAGTTTCCCATCTGCCTTCAGAGTGTGAAGCAGTGGTGGGCTCGATTGGTAACGCTTCAATTCTTCTAATGCCCGTTGACATTCCGGAGTCTAGGCGAAATAGTTCTTCTTTTTGAGTAGAGAGAAAAACATGTGGCTTCGATACGATGGCCCCTCGAGATGAATTGGCCTAAGGCAGTTATCCGTCCAGTCAGCCTTTGTATGGTCGTTACACCATCCACGACGGTGATGTCTTCGATGGCCTTGATTTTATTGGGTTTGATTTCGATTCCCCGATTTGATACCATGATGCCAAGGAATTTTCCCGAACCGACCCCGAAAGCACATTTCTCGACGTTAAGCTTCATGTTATATTTCCTTAATATCTCAAAAGTTTCCTGCAAATGAGCCAAATGGTCCTTTGCGCGCATGGACTTAATTAGCATGTCATCAATATAAACTTCCATTGACTTACCTATTTGTTCTTCGAACATTTTATTTACTAGGTGTTGATATGTAGCCCCTACATTCTTTAGCCTGAAGGGCATTATATTATAACAATACGCTCCATACTTGGTGATGAGCGAAGTCTTTTCTTGGTCTTCCGGGTTCATTTGGATTTGATTGTACCCAGAATAGGCATCAAGAAAAGTAAGGATCTCGTGGCCGGCTGTGGCGTCGATCATGCGATTGATATTAGGCAGTGGAAAAGAATCTTTGGGACACGCTTTGTTCAAGTCCTTATAGTCTACACACATTCTAATTTTGTTCCCTTTTTAAGGACTACCACTACATTAGCTAACCATTCAGGATACTTTACCTCCCAAATGGACCCTATTTTGAGAAGTTTAGTTACCTTGTTCATTATGAAGGCGTGCTTTACCTCAGACTAGGGCCTTCTCTTTTGCTTCACCGGTCACAACTTAGGGTCCAGGCTTAATCTATATGTTGTTATCTCTGGTGGGATCCCTGTCATGTCTAAATGGACCATGCAAAACAGTATGTTATCAATAAGAAATTGAATAAGATTTTTCCTGAGTTCGGGGGTTAACCTCATTCCCAGGTATATCTTTCGCTCGGGCAGGTACTCGGTCAGTATAACCTGTTCCAGCTCTTCGACTGTTGATTTGGTGGCATCCGAATCTTCAGGAACAACAAAGGTTCGAGGGGTTAGAAAATCCTTTTCTTCTTCTTCTCCATATATTACCTGTTTCTTCGATTCGGTTGATGCTGGGGACGGTGATTGCTATTTGGCTTCCTGTTTACCTTTGATGCTCAACCTTTCCGAGGTTGATGGTGTCGAAATTGATGTTACCTCCTCGACCGCAAACATTTCCTTTGCGGCATGTTGTTCCCCGTATACTGTTTTTAGACCATCCTTCATCGAGAACTTCATCATTTGGTGGAGGGTCGAAGGTACTGCCCTCATGTTGTGAATCCAAGGCCTTCGTAGTAGTGCATTATATCTCATGCCGCCCTCGATGACATGGAATTTGGTATCTCGAATGGTTCCAGCCACGTTCACCGATAGGATAATTTCCCTTTTAGTTGTTTCACTAGCCATATTGAAGCCGTTTAAGACTCGAGATATAGGTACGATTTGATACTGTAGGCCGAGTTGTTCCACGACCATTGATCGGATGATGTTTGTCGAGCTACCTGGATCTACTAAAACACACTTAACTTGAACTTTATTTAATAGGAAAGAAATTACCAGAGCGTCGTTGTGGGGCTGAGAATTTTCTTCTGCTTCTTCGTCATTGAATGACAAGGTGCCTTCGGGCACATAATCTGGGGTTCGTTTCTCTCTAGTGATTGACACCTTAGTGCATTTGAATATGGGTCCCTGTGGAATGTCGACCCCACCGACGATCATGTGAATGACATGTTGAGGTTCTTCTTGTTCATTCTTCCTATTGGCGTCCCTTTCCCTGAAATGATTTTTTGCTCGGTCGCTGAGGAATTCTCGAAGATGGCCCTCGTTGAATAGACGGGCTACCTCCTCCCTTAATTGCCAGCAATCCTCGGTCCTATGACAGTGCTTGACATGATACTTGCACATCAACTTTGGGTTTCTCTAGGAAGGATCGGTCTGATGGGCCTGGGCCACCTAGTGTCTTTGATCCTTCCAAGCTGATACGATGCCTGAGGCGTTGATGCTGAAATTATATTCCGATAGCCGAGGTACCTCTGTGGGATCTGCATACTTGTCAAAACCACTCTTGCTCATAAGTCCTCGAGAACTGTGTCCTCCATTACCTGTTCGATCTTTCCATGTGGAATTGCGTCCCGGACCATTGTTCCTTCGATATGAAATATATGGTTGGTACCGGCCTTTATTCGACTTTGGCTCTCTATCGGCGTCTCTCTAATTTTTACATGTCTACCTGTTTGGGTGCACTGAACTGGAAGTAGCTCCTAATTGGTCGTCCTTGGCCCTGATCTTCGATTGATATCGATTGTGAACATTTGCCCAAGTTACAAACGGGCACTCGATCAAATTTTGTTTCAACTGACGTGATGCTATCGAACTCCATTCATTCAACCCTTGGGTGAAAGTTTGAACAGCCCAGTCATCTGTGACCGGTGGAAACTTCATGCACTTCATTTGGAATCAGGACACGAACTCCCTTTGCATCCCATTATCCCTTTGTCTTACTTTGAAGAGGTTCGATTTCCTCGTTACGATCATTACGGACCCGGTGTGCGCTTTTACGAAAGAATCTACTAACATGGAGAATGAATTGATGGAATTTGGTGGCAGGTTGTGATACCAAATCATTGCTCCCCTTCGACCGAGTTTCTCCAAACTTTTTCAACAACACAGACTCGATCTCGTCATCCTCCAAGTCATTGCCCTTAATGGCGCATGTGTAAGAGGTAACATGCTCATTGGGGTCGGTGGTCCCGTTACACTTGGGTATGTCAGGCATACGAAACTTCTTTGGAATGGGCTTCGGAGCCGCACTAGGAAGGAAAGGCATTTGCACAAACTTTTTTGAATCCATTCCTTTCAAGATCGGTGGTGCCCCCGGTATCTGATCAACTCGGGAGTTGTAAGTCTCCATTTTTTTATCATTGGCCTCGATCTGTTCTCTCCTGATTAAATTCTCTTGGTGAGCTCCTAAAGATTTTATTACAGCAGGATCGGTCCCCGATGTGTTATCACTCGATCTTTCCGATATTGGCTCGGTACGGCGACTAATCTCCGGCTCGACCCTATTTGGATCTCTGTGTTGATTTTGTAACTGAGCAATAGACGCTTGTTGAGCCTGAAGCATTTCGAATATCACTTGAAGATTGAATCATTTGTCTCCTCTGCCCAGTGTACCTTGGCCATTAGACCGACCTTTTCTGCATACACTCCCCTCAAGGTCTGCGCCTAAGTCCGCATTCAAAGCAATGTGCGAACTGATGTCGACTGGGTCGACAGGTGGTACTCCCTCGAGATTAGCCTGTGGCACCTCGATTCCTGGAGAAATCACATTTTTGTTTTTCCCGTGAAGTCCGAGGTCATTGTCACCGTGTGTGGATGTGTTTTATGAGTTTGACATGTTTAAACTTGAAAGCAAAAATTCCTGACAATAACAAGCGTAAAATAGTGTGTTTTATCAGAATCGGTACTGAACAATCACTATTATCCTTAGCCCCACGGTGGGCGCCAAACTGTTTACCCTAAAATTCGAGTAACAATTAAACTTATATTGTGGTTTTAAGGATGCGTGATCTAATTCAATACCAATTGATAAACAACAAATTAAATGAATGAATCGAATAGTAAAGTAAACCAAACCAGTGCTCAAGCAGTGCTTTCGACCTCGATTCGAGATGGTCTCGAGGTTGGATAACAAGAACGGTAATGAATAGTAATGAACAATAATAGATAATAAGTGAAATAGAGAGCAGCGTGTATATTCTTTATCAGTGAATAATGATGATGTTACAAATGAATGGGATCTCTCTTTATATAACGGAGGAATCCTAAATAAGGTACAATTCTAATAACGAAAATAAATCCCACGATTGGCGTCAATAACCACTTGATTCAATCTGATCTGGGATTTCTGTCGAGATCTTCGGCCGGTTACTAATATTTCATCGTTCCGTTATCACACTTCATTCAAAGCTAGTCATGCCCGATTTCGATCTCCAACGAACACCTTGATTTTCATGTCAAATATCCCATCTTCAAACTCGGGCTTGGCCGATTACGAGCTTACCTTCGAGGCAGCTCATGCCTACGAAATCGGGTGTGCCCGATTTTGACCGTATACACTATGACAAGACTTAAATTGACGGCTATTGAAAGAATAAAGTTGATCAAAAAATGATGCTTCCCACATTGTCTATTGGAGCAATAAAATGTCAAAAGGGGCATATACCAAAGTTTAATTGATAGTGTGATGCACATATAAGAGTTGGTCATAGAGTATGTCGTTTGGCTTTATTCATAAAAGGTCATAAGATTATGAGAGAATGCTAGCTTTTCGGATATTTAAATTTATAATTTTTAATTACATCACATAACCTTGGAATCTATGTATATTAACTATTATATATGTATTATGTAAAACAAAAATATGAAGTACACGCACAACGAAGGTGCAAAGAGACTAATATATAAATACACACGTATAATAGATGTACAATCTATGCAATGCAATACCGGCTAGAAAATGTAAATAATATATCCGACCTAACTATTTGTGTAGGATCCTTCCTATTTTTTGTGGTTAGTAACTTGTTTCATATTTTCCTAGCCTTTAATAGAATTCTAGTGTAAATGGTGTTAGATTCCACGTATAAACATATTTCAAAAAAGAGTTCAAATTTTTATTTACCCATCTACTTTTTACTATGATTTGAAATTACATCTGTTATGCTTCAGGTTGAAGTTACATTAGAGTCAAGAGCAAGTATAAGATAATAATGGTAGGATATGAATGCTCCCAAAATAAAATGAAGAGTAAAACTAAGTTGTTTCAAAAAATTTGTCCTTTTTATTTTTATTTCAAAAAGTTTATCCTTATTAAATTCATTTCGAAAGTTCTATCCTTTTCTTTTCTCACTAGTGTTAGAATCTGCGCGATGCGTGAATTATTTTAAAAAATATTAATCTTATAAAGTTATGATCTAATATGTTAAATTATTTTAATCAATATTAGTTATTATTTTATTATTTCATGTAGTGTACTGAATTATAACAAAATCTATACGAAACAAAAGAATACACATTAAATACTAATTAAATAAATTATTTGTTCCTTATTACTCTATATTATTATTAAATTGTCAAGTACTTGGTACTTAATTATTTACTTCTTTTTTGTATATATAAAAAATAATAGATATTTATATAGACTATTATATTAGGAAGAAACTACTCCCTAATTTGATTTAAAAATTTTGTATTTCCTTATTTTCGATTTTTAAAAAAAAATTAATTTTAAACTCCAACTTGAAACTACTCCCTAGTATGAATTGGTAGTTATATATATGGTAGAAACTGTTCCCCAATTTGAATTGAAAGTTTTATTTTTTATTTTAAAATAATTTTAAAACTCCAACTTGAAACAACTCCCCAATGTGAACGGGTAGTTTTCTAAAAAATATTTTCATTTTTTGATTATAGCTAATTTTATTTTTTCTTATTTTTTTATTTTAAAACTTCAACTTGAAACTTGTCACGATCCAATTTTCCTTTCGTTGGGTATCGTGATGGCACCTAGTCTTAGGGACTAGGTAAGCCTAGCAGTTACTGAATAACAACAATAAATAAAGAAAAACTAACAGTCTTGATATAGAATCTCAACAGAATGTACAAACTTTACCACACCGGTAGTACAAGTCATAAGCTCTACAAATCTTCTACAACTTCTAAGTACAATTGTTTTGAAGTAGATACAGCAGTGTATGAATAATAAATACAAAGAAGGTGACTCTAGCGCCTACGAACGCAGCAGCAAGTTACCTTGAGTCTCCTCGGCAATCATCCACACAGCTACTATAATATATACCTGGATCTGCACACAAAAATGTGCAGAAGTGTAGTATGAGCATACCACAGCGGTGCCCAGTAAGTATCAAGACTAACTCGGTGGAGTAGTGACGAGGACTAGACAAGACACCACTGGTCTACAAAATAAATAACATGAATATAGAAATGACCGAACATTACATATATCTAAGACTTCTCAGGATAATCCACCACAATGACAATACAAAGCGGAAGGAATTTACAGAAATCAATCACGAAACAGCACAAAATACACAGAAAGATGAACAGCAAAACAGCCGAATCGAAAAGAAACACAATACAATAGAGGACACCGATAACTCAACTCCACGTCGGTTGTTCACAACGAGCCTTAGCCATTAAAATCCATAACTGGTAGAAATCTTTAAACAACAGTTCATATGAAAAACTTTTGCAAATAAAAATTATTTTAGTATGGAAGAGTTTACTTTGAAAATATATTTTCTCCAAAAGTAGATATAAGTATAATGAATAGAGAGAATTACGTAAAACATAGTTTCTTTCAAACTACGAAGCTTTCCATAGAGGCTTTCCCAATAAATTACTTCCAAATATCATTTTAGGCAAAACTAGTGCTTTTCAAATATACCTTCAATGTAAAAGTCATTCAAATATAATCATTTCAAAACCATTGCTTTTTCAACAATACTTTTCAATAAAATCCCTTGATAAAAATCTCCTTAAGATTTATCCACCGGGACTCAGTCTGTCACTCAGAAATTTCCATGAAATACAGGAGGAACATCAAATCTTGCCAATAAATACAGTAAATGGCAAACAAGAACGACGGAAATAATAATGCATAAATACGGCACGGAATGTCCCTTCGTGCTAACATAACATAACGTGGCACGGAATGTCCTCTCGTGCTAACATAACATAACATAGAACGAAATGTCCCCTAGTGCTAACATAACATAACATGGCACGGAATGTCCCCTCTTGTTAAATAGCACAATCATGGCACGGAATGTCCCCTCGTGCTAAAATAACATAACATGGCACGGAATGTCCCCTCGCGCTAAATAGAATAATCATGGCACAGAATGCCCCCTCGTGATAAATAACATAATCATGGCACGGAATTATCCTTCGTGCTAATATCATAAACATGTCACGACATTATCCTTTGTGCTAAATATCATAATCATGGCACGACATTATCCTTCGTGCTAAATATCATAAACATGGCACGGCATTATCCTTCGTGCTTTACACTCTTCCTCACCCAAACAATATCAAGAACAACAGTTTGGAAAGGAAAAACCAACAATATGATCCATAAATCACCACATCCCGACAAGGGAGTCAACAATACAAACAATATCATTAACAGCTTGACCAGTAATAGAAACCACAACATCCCGGCAAGGAAGTCAACAGTACAAACAATATCATTCACAACATAAACAGTAATAGGAACCATCACATCCCGGCAAGGGAGTCAACAATAAAAACCATATCATTAACAACATAAACAGTAATAGGAACCATCACATCCCGGCAAGAGAGTCAACAATATAAACCATATCATTAGCAGCATAGACAGTAACAATAAATATAACATCCCGGCAAGGGAAACAGCTATAACAAATCTCACCAAATTAGTTTACTTCACAGAATAACACTCGGCTTCAAATAAAAGGCTCAATAATAGGCAATATCAAGAAAATACCAATAACATAAATGTCTAACAATTAGACCTAAGTAGCACTTAAGGGAATAGTCATATAAATCACAATGTAAGACTCACGGGCATGCTTGACTCCAACGAATAAATGCTCCAACTACGGCTAGTCAACTATAAGGCTAGATGACACTAATTATAGTCAATTAGGGAAGCTAGGAAGAAAATATAGCATGATGATAAGACAAG
Source organism: Nicotiana knightiana (assembly GCA_005239525.1). Classification (NCBI taxonomy): domain Eukaryota; kingdom Viridiplantae; phylum Streptophyta; class Magnoliopsida; order Solanales; family Solanaceae; genus Nicotiana; species Nicotiana knightiana. The sequence goes on along the minus strand of ML429047.1, from coordinate 1,852 downwards.
TAGAATATTCAGTTAAGTCAAGTAAGGTCAAATAGCCAACGAAGAATCCAAAAACAAGTAATTCTAATTTAAACATGAAGGAATGAAATTAGGAACCAAGGATTCAAGTGTAACAATTACAAATCATACAAAGATAATATAAGAATCTATGAATCCTAAAAAGGCAATCGAATTGCAAATAAGTACAAGTACACACTCGTCACCTCGCATACTCAGACTACAATCAACAAGGAAGACTCAATCCTAAGGGGTAGTTTTCCCACACAAGGTTAGGCAAGATACTTACCTCAAAGGCGAAAACCCGATACTCGAAAATATACTTCTCAGGCGAAAAGACCTGCGGACGGCTTACAATCAACTAAACAACTTCAAAATACACATAAAAGTATAAGGAACAATTCCGAATAATAAAGTTTCAATCTTTACAAAATCATAAAAATCGACCCAAAAGTCGACCTCCGGGCCCGCACCTTGGAACCCGACAAATTTTACAAATTCCGATTACCCATTCCGATACGAGTTCACCCATATTAAATTTTTCCAATTCCGATAATATTTGGTCTTTCAAATCATGATTTTACATTTTAAAAGTTTTCTTTCAAAACCCACAATTCCCTAAACCCAAAACACAAATTAAATGATAAAAAACAAGAACTAATTCATGAAATATAATTAATTATAGTGGAAGAATACTTACTCATTATATTTGTGTGAAAAAACCTCAATGAATCGCCAAAACCCGAGCTCTAGAAGTCAAAATATGTTAAAAATGGTGAAACCCCGATTTTGGAATACTTATATTCTGCCCAGACGTTAAATGAACCGCGATCGCGGAACATGGTTTGCGATCGCGAAGAAGAAAGAGGAAATCTGCCCAGGTTGTTCATCGCGAACGCGACAAGGGGTTCGGGACCGTCAAATCATGGGTCCGGGTTCGTTTACCAAAAATGTTGACCGAAGCCAACTTTATTCAAATTTCTAATACAAAATTATCATTTTTATCAGTTTTCCACATAATTGCTTCCCGGCTACACGCCCGGGCTGCGCACACTAATCGAGGTGAAATATAAGGAGGTTTTTCACAACCTCGGAACACAGAATTTTCTAGAATATACAGGATGACCTTTAGGGTCATCACATACTCCCCCTCTTAAAAAAACGTTTGTCCTCGAACGTGCCAGGATTCATCTTGAACTCACCCAATCACTGATTGTACACTTCTAACGCATATAGCCTTCACATCACCACTGATAAACCTCATACCTCTACTTCTCACCCTCTACTCATTTACAAAAGACCCGAGTCTATATCCATATCCGGCATTAGCTCAATCAGCTACATCAACTCATTACTACACCCACAAGGAACGACCATACAAAATAGTACATCACACATAGGCTCATATAACACTTTTGATCACAATAGCTGCCCAAAATCAACTCGACATTGGCAATTAGCCCCACATCTGAAAGAACTCTGTTTCCAAACCCCATAACATTGATAATGATGCAATGAACACGAAGACTTCATTATTAAACACCTGAGTCACCAGCCACAATTGACACCACCGGCACAAATCCCGCAAACTAAACTAAAGAAACACATAACCAAATGACTGAATATGAAAATAGAAACATATAAAGGAACTATCAAACAAGCCCATTGATCACGCTCAACTATGTCTTATAGAAAGACTAAACGGGCGTTGCCAATATAAATCTGGGGTATTACACCCAAAGCCGATCCCACAGAGAATTGTACGTATCAATTGAGTCTATAAAATACTAACCTGTTGCTTAATCACTTTTCTCAAGACTTTTGAATATCAATTGGTGATGTTTACTAATTCTAA
>ML429046.1:0-32886 GCA_005239525.1 Nicotiana knightiana | reverse complement strand
TTTTTTTTTTTTTTTTTTTTTTTTTTTTTTTTTTTTTTTTTTTGGAATTCAAATCCCTCAAAAAGTTAGTCAACGAAATCCATCGTCGGGAAGAGTCAAAACTAAATAATTAATTATTAACTATTACAGGTCGATAGAATTTAGAATTATGATTACATGCCATATTTTCTTAGAAAGCAAGAAACAAATCAAACAAAACCAACTGGCAAATAGAAACAAGTACAAATATAATCAAATAGGAGCACCCCACACTTAGGAAATTGAATTTTCCCTAATGCAAAACAGTAAAACAAGAGTAAAAAGGTAACTCCCTGAGGCTCGTGGCCTACTCCTCATCAATACCCTCAAAAGTGCGCAGGTACTCTTCATCATCAGAGGGAACAGGTTTTGCGTCCTCATCTGGTGGCATCTATCCTCCATCAACTAAGCTAACCACTATTATGTGACCGTGGAGAGTGGATGGTCCTCCTGGAGCTCTGCCAAGTCAACCTGCCCCGAGCAGCGCGAAGGTGCATATGAGCAAATACCATCTGAAGTGTCTCCTCAACACGAACAAATCGCTGATCTACAGTAACAACATCAGATATGGGGTCATACATGTGACATCAAAAGGCTTAAGAGGCCGCAAAATCGGAATCTCCTAATCGTAGTGGAACTCCTCCTCCACATAGTGGGTCCTCAGAAGCCACGTGATCATACTCGGGAAATATAGGCGGGGGGGCCCAAGTGGTCGTACTCGAGACATGTTCTCAACCATAATCTTACCCAGATCAAATTTCATCCGAGTCAAGATAGCATAAATGAGACACACCTTTAACCGGGAGACATTAGTGTCGTTCTAGGTAGGCATGATCTTTGCATAATCAATTGGAGAATGATCTGGCAGGACACTGGAAATGGCACTTCTTCATGTCCTTATGGAACTAATTAGCATCTCGCGTCCATGTGGCAAGAGACTCCGCGCTACACAACTGGCGTCTAATATTATGATAGGGGGGTCGATGCAGCAACGTCAAGAACAACTTATGTGAATGCTCCGTGAATCCGTATATTTGATTTATTACTCAGGAAGAAAATGGAATCATCTTGCCTAGGACCTCCACTTCATACACTGCATCTATACTGGCCTCAAGTTTCCAGTTAGCATAAAATTTCTTAACCATGTTCATGTTCACCGACTCACCGGGATGGAACAAGATTTCAAAACCCATGTATCTGATGTTGTTGTAAATCCTCGATTATTTCTTGGATATATTAACATTATCAATGCAAACTTCTGGGTCGACACTCGCTGTCGGAACAAAGGTCTATTACCACATCCTAGCATGAGTTGGCACACCTCGAATGCCATACTTGCAGCTTAGTACTACATCTGCATCAGGATCAACGCGCTCCTCTTCCTCCTCTACTGGGGCGGGGGGAGATTCCTGCCTTCCTCCTCGACGGCTACTAGAGGCAACCTCTGAGGAACCTATGTTAGAACGTTTACTAGGACGGCGAGACATTGTACCTACACAAGACGAACAACATTAGCCACAACACTTAAAAGAAAAACAAGACCAAATGGGATAACCACCCCACACTTATGTTATTGGCATGTTCACAAGTACAATGCATATCGTGGACTCAAACTACCCCATTGAAAGCACACCATGAGTAATCAACAACCTACTCGGCCACCAACATAACATTACAACAACATAACCACGGACTACACTAGTGTAAAAGACAAAATTAAGAAGCTAAACTAGTAATAAAATAAGAAAAAGAAGTTAGTCTAATTCACTACTAACAAAATTAAGATACAATACAACACTACACAAGCACATAAAATGAATCGGGAACCCAATTCAGAACCTATCAACACATTAGTATAGGGTGGTCAATCAATTAGCACTTGGGACTAACAAATTAAAGTTTCACAACGTACTAACATGACCTCCCACCCCACACTTATCATCTAGCATCACATCTCACAATGCACTTCCCTTCAAAATTAGCAACACTACACAATTTTATGTCACTAAGGCATTTCAACAAATACATTGTGGGCATACCTTTCACCTTCTTATTTCAATTCATAGTGGCTTAGAATCACCATACAACAATATCAAAAACACCACTCACCAAAACCACAACATCACCACATCTTCACAATATAGAACAAAGTGCACAAATTTTACACAAAACTTCACCAATTTTCGGCCACATGAGCACCCCAACAAAGCTTCAACACAAAAACAATCACCCACAATCATAAGAACAATGTAAATCCCACAGGTTTATGCAAGAATTTTGGCCAAAAGATGAATATTAACCAAAAAATTTGAAAAACTACCTAGAGTTATATATATGAACTAAGCTACCTTAAATTAATACTAAAAGAGAAGAGATGAGAAAAGAACACTTACCTTGATGAGTGATGGAAGTGGGAGAATTGGAAGTGAAGAATTTTGAAGAAGAAGAAAAAGAAGAAGAAGAATGAGGGATTTGGGGTGAGTTAGAGAGGGGAGGTTTGATAGAGAAAATAAGAGCTATGGTGGAAAATGGGGAAAACGGGTGGGGGGAGTAGTCTGTCCAGTTTTTTTCAAAATCTGGTTTTAAATATTTTTTTAATTAAAGGCCAAAATTTTTACGCAGTTGTGTCGCTGGGCGCGGCACCCCCGCGGAATGGTAGTGGGGTTTTCCAAAGAGCCATCTCTGATAGGTTTTTCCTATTGAGCCTAGAATGGCACCCCACGATGCGCCTCAGGTGTCATGGTAGGCCACGTTTCTTAGAGTCCCGATTTTTTTTCACTTTTTAGACTACAGGTCGCACCCCAACTCTATTTTGTACTTATTTTGTGTTTGATTCATGCTCATACCTGTTCAAACAATTATCAAAACTCCTAAACTCTAATAATCCTAAACTATCATTATCTAACTAGTCTACAGAAGCAATAAAGAGGGTTAGAAGTAGTTCTGAGTCATAGTCGTCAGCTTGACTTCGTCACTTAAACTCATTTGATAACGATGCTGGAGGATTGCTTGTCAAATCCTCCAACAAGGTACTGTTTCAAATTGTTCCCATTCACTCTAAAACTTTCATTCCCTTCTTCATCATATATTTCAATGGCGCCATACGGTGAGACATGTTTCACAACATACGGCCTTGTCCATCTTGATTTGAATTTTTTGGCGAACAACCTAAGTCTACTATTTTATAGTAAGACATTGTCCCCTTCATGAAACTCCTTTGGCTTAATCAGATGATCATTCCACCTCTTTTTCTTTTCCTCATAGATTTGCACATTTTCATACTGGTCCAGTCTAAACTTCTCCAATTCGTTCATCCTCGCCAACCTGTGTTTACCTACAAGACTAAGATCAAGATTAAGCATCTTAATTGACCAATAAGCTTTATGTTCTATATTAATAGTTAGATAACATGTTTTTCCATACACTAGTTTGAATAGTGAAGCCCATATAGTTGTTTTGAACGTAGTTTTATACACCCATAGAGCTTCATCCAACTTTATAGACCAATCCTTACGAGAAGAACTAACCGTCTTTTCAAGAATTCGTTTAAGTTCACGGTTAGCCACTTCAACTTTCCCACTAGTTTGCACATGGTACGGGGTTCCTGTTTTGTGTGTGACCCATCTTGAACAGCAGTGCAGCAAATCATTTTTTTACAAAGTGTGACCTATTGTCATTGATAGTAACTCAAGGTGTCCCAAATCGGGTAAAGATGTTCTTCAATAAGAACTCACACACCACCTGAGCATCATTGGTCCTAGTAGGGATTTGTTCAACCCATCTAGAGACGTAATTAACGGCTACTAGGATATACTCATATGAATAAGACGATGGGAACGGACCCATGAAGTCAATTCCCCAAATGTCATAAATTTCATATGCCAGAACAGATTTTAGTGGAATCCCATATCTCTTACTAATGTTACATGTCCTTTAACACTTGTCACATGCAACTACACATGCACGTGCATCTTTGTACCAAGTAAGACAATAGAAACTGGCTTCCATGACCTTTGTTGTAGTGTGATTTCCACTATTTTGTCCTCCAGTTGCTCCGTCATGGAAATGAGAAGTAATGCTTGCCATCTCTCCTTCAGGCACACACCTTCGAATCACACCTTTTGCACACAGTTTAAACAAGAAAGGGATTCAAAAAATAAATGTGTACCTCAACTTGAAGATTCTTTCTTTGATCATGAAAGAGGCCACTAGGCCACCATCCACTAGCCAAAAAGTTGGCTACATCAGCATACCAAGGCGGTCTTTCAAAGATCGCAGCAATGGAGAAAATATGCTCATCAGTGAACTCTTCTCTTACGTCAACTGTTTCAACTGGAGATCTCCCGAGTCAAGATAGATGATCGGCCACTTGATTTTTTGTTCCCATACTCTCTTTGATCTCCAAGTCAAACTCTTGGAGAAACAACACCCATTGCATCACACGCGGCTTGGACTCCTTCTCACTCAATAGATATTTCCATGCTAATTGATGTGTACAATTACTTTGCTCCCCACCAGGTATCATCTAAACTTTTTAAAAGCAAAGACCACAGAAAGAACTCTTTCTCAGTAGTGGCATAGTTGACTTGAGCACCATTCAACGTCCTACTTGCATAGTAAATGATCCTAAACATTTTATCTATTCTACTCCCCATAACTGTCCCCACAGCTACAACACTGGCATCACACATTATCACAAATGACTGGCTCTAATTAGGTGTCACCATAATAGGAGCACTTACAATCTTTTCCTTTATCAATTTGAATGATCTTAATCACTCCACATTGAAAACAAACTTGACATCTTTCGCTAGAAATGCAGTTAACGGTTTGGTAGTGCTGGAAAAGTTTTTGATGAACCTTCTATAGAACCAACATGTCCCAAGAAACTCCTTATGCTCTTCACAGAAGTCGGTGGAGGGATCCTAGAAATTACATCAACTTTAGCTATATCAACTTCAATTCCATGTGCAATTCTTTCTGGCCTAAGAAAATTCCCTCGTTCACCATGAAGTGACACTTGTCCCAGTTAAGAACCAAGTGTGAGGCTTCACAATGTTCAAGAACGAGCTCCAAATTCTTCAAGAAGTCCTAAAAGTCATCACCAAAGAGGGTGATCATCCATGAATACTTCTAGACACTTCCCATTTAAATCAAAGAATATAGACATCATGTACCTCTAATAAGTGGTAGGTGCATTATACAACCCAAACGGTATCTTTCTGTAAGAAAAAATACTTGTCGGGAAAGTGAATGTGGTCTTCGCAACATCTTCTGGGGAAATGGGTATCTGATTGGAGCCTGAATACCCATCCAAGAAGAGCATCCATGTCTAGCCACTTTCTTGAGAATTTGATCAATAAAAGGGAGTGGGAAGTGGTCCTTCCTTGTTGCACCACTCAGCCTTCTATAATCACATTCTCCACCCAGTGATTGTTCTTGTGGCTATCAAATCATTATCTTTATTTTTCACCACTGTCATGCCCCCTTCTTAGTTACAACTTGTACTAGACTAATCCACTGGCTATCAGAGATGGGAAAAATCACTCGAGCATCTAACAATTTGATGCTCTCCTTGTGCACTACCTCCTCCAAATTTTATTCAGCTTGTGTTGGGGATGCACCAGTAACTTGCTATTTTCATCCAATAGAATTTTGTGCATGCAAATGGCTGGACTGATTCCTTCAATATTAGCTATACTCCAGCCAATGGTTTTCTTGTGCGTTTTCAAAAGCTCCGCCAGCTTTCGCTTCTGTGTACCTATCAAGTCAATAGAAATAATCACTGAAAAATCGTTAGTTTTAATAAAAGCATATTTTAAGTGAGTGGGGAGGACTTTCAATTCCACATTAGGCTTAGAAGCCTCCTCTTTTAGTTCCTCCTCATCAACCACTTGATCCTTAGTTTCAAGAGCTCCAGCCTCTTACTTTATTTCAGGATTTTCATCCTCCACTGTACTAGACTGAGTAATATACCTCTCTAGAGTATCCCCACAAGCTTTTCAAAATTGTATTTTCAGCCAATTCTCCAACAACATCAAGCTTGAAACATGAGTAGGCGGACACCTCATCACTGGGGTATTTCATCATCCTCTTCATCTGGAACACCAGTTTTTCATTTCCCACTCTGAGCATAGGTTGCTCTTCATAATTATCAAGGATAGATCTGTCTGTACATAAGAATGTCCTCCCTATAATTAGAGGCACCTCCTTTTTCACCTCCATATCCACAACAATAAAGTCTATGGGGAACACAAACTTATCAACCCGCACTAGAATATCCTCAATGATTACCTCAAGTTGAATGGTGGTTTGGTCAGCCAGTTGTAGGGACACTGCTATTGATTTGATCACTTAGAGCTAAGCTTCTAGTTTCCTACAGATAGAGTCATTAGATTTATAGACGCATCAGAATCACAGAGGGCCTTGTACAATTTTTCACTCCCCAACGAGCATGGTATACTGAAGCTTCTTGGGTCCCCACACTTTTGGGGAATTTTGAAAAAAATATGGCACTGCAGTGGGCATTTATCTTGACCACTATTGTTTCCTCTAATTTTCTCTTTCTAGAAAGGATTTCCTTCAAGAGCTTTGCAAAAGCAGTTATATGATTGAGTACCTTTGTGAAGATAATGTTCACATAAAATTGCTTGAGAATCTCCAAGAATCTCCTAAAACATTTGTCAAGTTTCTCCCGCTTCATCTTTTGAGGGAATGGTTGAGCTGGCATATGTCTACTTTCTTCAATCTCCTTTGTACCTCATTATTCTGGCCATTTTTCGCTTCACTCTTTTTCTCTACTAGTGTCTCAGTCTGTTTATTCACCACCTCGCATCTAGCTTTCACCACTGGGTCAACCAATGTTTTACCACTTCTTAAATATACAACTTCGATTGTTTCCTTTGGGTTCTTTTCACAGTTAGAGGGAAGAGTCCCTGGAACCCTCTCAAATAACAGATTTTCAATTTGTCCCATTTGTCTTTCTTAATTCCGGATAGTTGTGCCCTAAGTCTCGAATTTTTCATATGTTTTGGTTATGAATGCCTTCCAGAGATCTTCCATACTAGATTTATTTGGCTGTTGTGGATGGTATTGAAGCCTCTGCTGGTTCTAAAAACCTAGTGGTCCTTGACCTTGGTGTCTAAGACTATTTTGCTACCATAAGTTCAGACTCCCACTAGGTGAACTCCACGAAAAACCTAGATGTCTTTTACCATATCATTATTTTTGTTCCCGCCTTGGTAGTTTCCTCTATTAAAGTTCACCACTGTGTTGACTTCTGCATCTGATGCTTGACACTCATGTGTAGGTTTCCCAAACCACAAAATTCACATGCTACTTGCGGCTCACTTTGTACCTTGTCCAATGTCAGATTTCTTATCTCCTTGGCCATGGTGACTAGCTGGGCTTGCATGGATGTGTTAGAGTCCACCTGGTGAACCCCAACTGATTTTCTCTTGCATTACTTTCAGTCGGCCACTGATTAGCATCCTCAGATAATTCATCAAGGATTAAGACAATATCATCTGATGTTTTCTTCATAAGTGGTCCTCCACATACAGTATTAAGTGTTCTTCATGAATATGGTGTCATACCATCCCAAAAATTCTGGAGTTGCATCCACAAATCAATTTGTGATGACCCAAAAGGTCATCCCGTGTAATTTTAGCTAAATATGTGTCTTGAGACCATGAAAGCCTCCTTTTATCTCACCTCGATGCGCGTGCACAGCCCGAGCGTGTAGCCGTGAAGCCGTTAAGTGAAAAAATGATAAAATGATGATTTTGTATTAATTATTTGAGTGAAGTTGACTTTGGTCATCATTTTTGGTAAACGGACCCGGACCCATGATTTGACAGTCCCGGAGGGTTTGTAGGAAAATATGGGACTTGGGCATATGCCCGGAATCGAATTCCGAGGTGCCAAGTCCGAGAAATAAATTTTTGAGAAAATTATTTTCTGAAAAATATAAAGGTTTTTGAAAATGAGATTTGATGTGAAACCTATGATACCGAGCCCGTATTATGGTTCCGGAGCCCGAAACAGCTTCAATATGTCTATTTTGTGTTATCTGTGGAATTTGGTAAGAAACGGACTTAGTTTGACATGATTTGGATCATAAATGGGAAAATGAAGTTTAAGAAGTTTTGAGAATTTCTATGGATTTTGAGGTTTAATTCGATGTTTATGATGTTATTTTGGTGATTTAATTGCACAAACAAGTCCGTAGGATGTTTTTGGGGTTGTGTGCATGTTTGGTTTTGAGCCTCGAGGGCTCGGGTGAGTTTCGAGTAGGTGTCGGGGTGTAAAAACATAGAAAATCTGGAGCAAAACATCAATTTCTGATGTCTGGTGCGGTCTTCTATTCGACCGCATAGGCCCTTCTACGATCGCATAACTCTGTGCTAAGGGGAGTGATCTGTGACACTATATGATCGCATAGTGTGTTCCGCGATCGCATAGTGTAGTAGTAGGTTGGGGGGTTGGGGCAGGTAGTCTTATGCGATCGCATTATTTGCTTCTCGATCATGGAGAGTAAGGTCCAGACAACTCTGCGATCGCATACCCTTCCTTGCGATCGCATAGCTTAGAAACTAGATCACAATGCGATCGCAATCCTTCCTTCGCGATCGCATAGACCAATTCCGCCTGGTCATTTTAAAGACCAAAAACAGAATGTATTACGGGATTCTTCACCATTTTTCACAAACTCTTTCTTCTCCGCACCCCTTGGGCGATTTTGAAGAGCTTCTTAACCATAGCTTCATATATATGTAATCATTACCTCATTTTCTTCCATTTTTATCATCACCCATTAGATTCTAGGCCTAAAAACATGAAATCAAAGGTAGAAATTGGGGTTTTGGGTAGAGTTAGGGCTTTTTGAATATTTGGGAATTTGACCTCGTTTTGGGGTTGGATTTCAAAACAAATTGTATATTCGGGCTCGTGGGTGAATGGATGATCGGGTTTTGGTCCGAACCTCGTGTTTCGACCAAGGGGGCCCCGGGTCGATTTTTGGATTTTTGGGAAGAATGTTGGGAAATCTTTAATTAGGCATTGAGATTGAATTGTTGAGCAATTTCTGATGTTATTGAGTCAATTATGTCTAGATACGATTGTTTCGGAGTCGAGTTCAAGAGGAAAAGCGGTTCTAGAGGCTTGATTGGCTTCTTGGAGCCGAGGTAAGTGCCTGGCCTAACCTTAGCTTGAGGGAATAGGTATTGAGTCCTAATTTCTACGTGTTTATTGCATGTTCAATGTATAGGTGAGGTGACGAGTACCTATATGTTGTTGTCAAGCATGACCGTTAGTCGGATATTTGCAATTATATTATATTTATTGGATTTTACTGTGTTTATGGGTTTAATATCAATTTGATAGCTATTCATTTGATGGAAATTCTTAGTTGTGAGTATGGTTGAGTAGTTGATCGGTTGAGGAACTCTATGTTGGATTATACACTTGCGTAGGATTGGTTATAGTTGTGTCCCTTGCCGGGATGGTATTATTATTGTTGATTATTCTGCGCATTTAAGGTTTCTTATTATTGATTTTCATGCCAACTGTTGTTTTTATGTTGTTTATGCACGAGGGGACATTCCGTGCCATGTTTATGTTGTTTATGCACGAGGGGACATTATGTGCCATGTTTATGTTTATTTATGCACGAGGGGACATTCTGTGCCGTGTGATTGATATTTATGCACGAGGGGACATTCCGTGCCATGTTTATGTTTGTTTATGCACAAGGGGACATTTCGTGCCGTGTTGTTGATATTTATGCACGAGGGTACATTCCGTGCCGTGTTGTGATATTTATGCACGAGGGTATATTATGTGTCGTGTTGTGATATTTATGCACAAGGGGACATTCAGTGCTGTGTTTTATGATATTTTAGCACGAGGGGACATGTCGTGCCGTTTCTGTTTACTTGTTTGTTCAGAGTTGTTAATTCTTGTTGCTGTTTAAATATTTCAATTGTTGCTCTATTCCGTCATTTCATTAATTGCTATCCCTTTTGCCCCCAGCATGTATTTCCCCGTTTCTGGTACCTAACTGCTTATTTCATGCCGTTATTTTTCTTATGTATTATCAAACTGCACACGTGATATTATTTGTCGTGTCCTAGTCTCGTCACTACTTCGCCGAGGTTAGGCCTGGCAATTACTCAGTACATGGGGTCGGTTGTAGTGATGCTACACCTGTACTTCTTTATGTTGTACAGATCCCGGTACCGGACCCAGTGGACACTGATTGAGGAGACTTCCTTCTGTTCACCAAGTGACACTGAGGTAGTCCTGCAGGCGTCCGTAGGCCTTGGCGTCACCTTCTATCTCTCTTCTTTTCCTGTCTATATGTATTTCCGAGACAGTAGCACTTTTTTCATTCAGATATTTATTTTTAGCAATCATAGACAGCCCGTGAAATTGTGACAGCAGATTTTTGGAGTTGTTATTAAATTGTAATATTGTTTAATTAAGATGTTAGACTGCAGTTCTTCCGCATTCTTATTTCTATTTGTTCTTGTATATCACTTTTTAAATGTTATATAACAAAGGAATAAATTAGCATAACCAGTAACGTTGGCCCTTCTAGCGGGTTCAACGTTAGACGCCATCACGGTCCCGACGGTGGGATTTCGGGTCGTGACAAGTTGGTATCAGAGCTCTAGGTTGCTTAGATCTCACAATTCACGGACAAACTTGGTAGAGTCTGAAGGATCGGTACGGAGACGTCTGTACTTATCCCCTAGAGGCTGCAAAGTTAGGAATAACTTCACATTTCTTCCTCTCTGTCATGCGGTTTGAATTCTAAATGCTAACTAATTTTCTATTCTATTCTCTCGCAGATGGCGAGAATGCGTGCTTCCTTATCTACCGATCAGTAGCCCGATCCTCCTGTTGCAACTCCTACGAGGGGCCGAGAATGAGGACAAGGTCGTGCTACAGGCCGAGACAGAGCCAGGACTCAGCTCAGAGCAGCAGCCCCAGTAGAGGACCCACACGTAGACTTTGCCAATGAGGTTCCTGCTCAGACGGTTCCGTTCGGACCAGCTCAGGTCCCAGAGAGGTTCATTGCCACCCCGGTTCTTCAGGACGTTCTGGTCCACTTAGTGGTCCTTACGGAGAGCGTGTCTCAGGCCGGTCTTCTTCCTACAGTACCAGCCGTCTCTCAGGCTGGGGAAGGGACCCAGACTCCTGCTACCCGCACACCAGAGCAGCTAGCTACTCAGTTCCAGACTCTAGCACCTCAGGCAGCTGGAGCAGCTCAGCCGAGTTTTGTGACATAGGCAGTTGAGGGGGCAGCTATGTCTATCTACGCTTTGTGGAGATTGGATCGGTTCACCAAGGTATTTCCTACTACATTTACTGGTGCACCATCATAGGATCCCCAGGATTACTTGGACAGTTGCTATGAGGTTCTTCAGAACATGGGCATCGTGGAGTCCAATGGAGTTTATTTTGCTACATTCCGTCTTTCTGGTACTGCCAAGACTTGGTGGAGGGAATATTGTTTGACCAGGCCAGTTGGATCTTCGCCGTTGTCTTGGGCTCAGTTCTCCGAGTTGTTCTTGGAGAAGTTCCTACCAGTTACCTAGAGAGAGGATCTTCGGAGGCAGTTTGAGTGTCTCCAGTAGCGCTCTATGACAGTCACCCAGTATGAGACCTGGTTTATCACTTTGGCCCGACATGCTATCATGATACTCCCCACAGATTGAGAGAGGGTGAGGAGGTTTATTGAGGGACTAGCTCAGCCTAATAGACTCAAGATGGCTAGAGAGACAGGTACTGATATTTCATTTCAGGAGGCGGCCAATGTGGCCAGGTGGATTGAGTTGGTCTTATCACAGGGCAGTGATCAAGGGTCTGACAAGAGACCTCATCATTTCGGTCGGTTCAGTGGTGCCTCATCTGGAGGCAGAGATTCCTTTGGTAGAGTTCATCCTCCTAGACCATTCCAGTTGGCACTTCAGGTATCCCGCAGTACACCATCAGCTCCTATCAGTGCACCGCCGCTTCAGAGCTTCCAGGGTTGTTATTCTGGTCGACAGGGACAGTTTCAGGGTCAGCAGTCGCAGCAGTAGAAGTCTTGCTATACTTGCAGTGGTATGGGACACATTTCCAGGTTTTGCCCTCGAGCTTCTAGTGGCTCTCAATATCAGGGTTCCCGTGCTATGATTCCCGCACCAGGTGCACCTCCACCCCCTCCGCCAGCTAGGGGTGGAGGACGAGGTGCCAGAGGTGAGGCTAGACAGTTAGAGGTGAACGACAGGCCATGAGAGGTAGAGGTCAGCCTGCAGGGGGTAGACCCATAGATGTTCAGGTTGGAGGGGCTCCGCCCCAATGCTATGCTATTCCTGCTAGGCGTGAGGCTAAGGCCTCTGATTCAGTCATTATAGGTATGGTTTCAGTTTGCAGCAGAGATGCTTCGGTTTTATTTGATCCGGGTTCTACATTCTCCTATGTGTCTTCATATTTTGCCCATTATCTGAGCATGCCCCGTGATTCCCTGAGTACTTCTGTATATGTGTGTACACCGGTGGGCGATTCTATTGTGGTAGATCGAGTCTACTGTTCATGCTTAGTGGTTATTGGTGGTCTGGAGACTCAGGTAGATCTTTTGCTTCTCGATATGGTTGACTTTGATGTTATATTGGGGATGGATTGGTTATCTCCCTATCATGCTATTCTGGACTGTCATGCCAAGACAGTGACCTTGGCCTTGTCGGGAGTGTCTCGTTTGGAGTGGAAAGGGACTCCTAGTCATTCTACCGGTATAGTTATTCCATATTTGAAGGCTCGGCGCATGGTCGAGAAGGGTTTTTTGGCATATTTGGCCTATGTTCGTGATTCTAGTGTCGAGGTTCCTCTTATGGAGTCTGTGCCCGTGGTTAGTGATTTTCCAGAGGTATTCCCTGCTGACCTGCCAGGTATGCCACCCAACAGAGATATTGACTTTTGTATTGAGTTGGCTCCGGGCACTCAGCCTATTTCTACTCCGCCATATCGTATGGCCCCACCAGAGCTGAAGGAATTGAAGGATCAGTTGCAGGATTTGTTGGATAAAGGCTTCATCAGACCTAGTGTTTCTCCTTGGAGTGCCCCAGTATTGTTTGTCAATAAGAAAGATGGCTCGATGAGGATGTGTATTGACTACCGGAAATTAAACAAGGTTACTGTTAGGAATAAGTATCCTTTGCCGAGGATTGATGATTTATTTGACCAGCTTCAGGATGCTGCAGTGTTTTCCAAGATTGACTTGAGATCTAGTTACCATCAGCTGAGGATTAGGGTGTCTGATGTCCCTAAGATAGTCTTTCGCACTTGGTATGGGCATTATGAGTTCTTGGTGATGTCATTTGGGTTGACAAATGCCCCCGCTGCTTTTATGGAGTTGATGAACCGAGTGCTCAGGCCCTATTTGGACTCATTTGTGATTGTTTTCATTGATGATATTTTGATTTACTCCCGTAGACGTGAGTAGCATGAGGAGTACCTTCGAGTCGTCCTCCAGACTTTGAGGGATAGTCAGTTGTATGCCAAAATTTCCAAGTGTGAGTTCTGGTTGAGTTCGGTTGCATTTCTAGGCCATGTGGTATCGTCAGAGGGTATTCAGGTGGATCCCAAGATTTCAGTAGTCAGAGATTGGCCTAGACCCACCTCAGCTACAGAGATTCGGAGTTTCTTGGGCTTAACAGCTTATTATCGCCGCTTTGTGGAGGGCTTTTCGTCTATAGAAGACCCGATGACCAGGTTGACCCAGAAGGGTGCCTAGTTCAGGTGGTCTGATGAGTGTGAGGCGAGCTTTTAGAAGCTCAAGACAGCCTTGACCACGGCACCGGTGTTAGTTTTGCCGACGGGTTCAGGGCCTTATACCGTGTATTATGATGCTTCACGGGTGGGACTTAGTGCAGTGTTGATGCAGGATGGTAAGGTTATAGCCTATGCTTCTCGTCAGTTGAAGGTTCATGAGAATAACTATCCACTTCACGATTTGGAGTTAGCAGCTATTGTTCATGCGTTGAAGATCTGGAGGCATTATCTGTATGGTGTGTCATGTGAGGTGTTCACATATCATAAGAGTTTGCAGTATTTGTTCAAGCAGAAGGAATTGAATATGAGGCAGAGGAGATGGTTAGAGCTGTCGAAGGACTATGACATTACCATCTTACATCATCCGGGGTAGGCCAATGTGGTGGCCGATGCTTTGAGCCGGAAGTCAGACATTATGGGTAGTCCTGCTTATATACCAGTCGGTGAGCAACCGCTCGCTTTGGATGTTCAGGCTTTGTCCAACCGGTTCATGAGATTGGAGGTTTCTGAGACTGAAAGTGTTTTGTCCCATACTGTGGCCCGTTCTTCATTGTATGATCGTATTCGGGACAGGCAGTATGATGATCGCCATTTATGTGTTCTTAGAGATACGGTCCGGCACGGAGGTGCCAAGCAGGTCACAGTTGATGATGAGGGAGTCTTGAGGATGCAAGGTCAGATTTGTGTACCTGATGTTGATGGTATTCGTGAGTTGATATTGCAGGAGGCCCATAGTTCCCGGTACTTCATTCACCCGGGTGCCGCAAAGATGTACCAGGACTTGCGGAAGCATTATTGGTGGCGGAGGATGAAGAAGGATATTGTAGTATATGTAGCTCGGTGTGTGAACTGTCAGCAGGTTAAGTACGAGCACCAGAGACCCGGTGGTTTGATGCAGCAGATTGAGTTTCCCGAGTGAAAGTGGGAGCGTATTACCATGGATTTTGTAGTTGGGCTCCCGCGGACTAAGAGGATGTTTGATGTGGTGTGGGTCATTATGGATAGGCTGACCAAGTCAGGACACTTCATTCCTGTATCAGTTTCGTATTCGGCGGAGAAGTTGGCAAAAATCTACATGAGGGATATTGTTTGATTGCATGGTGTGCCCGTGTCCATTATTTCTGATCGAGGTACTCAGTTTACCTCCCATTTCTGGAGAGTATTTCAGCGTGAGTTGGGCACACGGGTTGATTTGAGCACAGCATTTCATCCTCAGACGGACGGACAGTCCGAGCGTGCTATTCAGATTTTGGAGGATATGTTGCGAGCATGTGTCATTGATTTTGGAGGTTCATGGGAACAGTTCTTGCCTTTAGCTGAGTTTGCCTACAACAACAACTATCAGTCGAGCATTCAGATGGCTCTGTATGAGGCGTTGTATGGTAGCGGTGTCGGTCGCCAGTTGGATGGTTCGAGCCGGGAGAGGCTAGATTGTTGGGTTCAACGTTAGTCCAGGATGCCTTGGACAAGGTGAAGATCATTCAAGATAGACTTCGTACAGCTCAGTCCAGGCAGAAGAGTTATGCAGACCGTAGAGTCCGTGATTTTGCATTCATGGTTAGTGACCGGGTATTTCTTCGAGTGTCGCCTATGAAGGGCGTGATGAGGTTCGGGAAGAAGGGCAAGTTGATCCCTACGTACATTGGTCCATTTGAGATTCTGGATAAGGTAGGAGAGGTGGCCTACAAACTTGCCTTGCCACCGAGTTTATCAGCCGTACATCCTGTGTTTCATGTACCTATGCTTCGGAGGTATATTGCCTATCCATCTCATGTTCTTAACTTCAGCGGTGTCCAATTGGACAAGGATTTGACTTATGAGGAGGAACCGGTAGCCATATTAGCTCGGCAAGTTCGTCAGTTGAGATCGAAGAGTTATCCATTGGTTCGTGTTCGGTGGAGAGGTCAGCCTGTTGAATCAGCTACCTGGGAGTCTGAGTCTGATATGCGAAGCCGATATCCCCGACTTTTCCCCGATTCAGGTACCATTCTATGTCTGTTCGAGGACGAACGTTTGTTTTAGAGGTGGAGATTGTAATGACCCAAAAGGTCATCCCGTGTAATTTTAGCTAAATCTGTGTCCCGAGGCCGTGAAAGCCTCATTTTATCTCAGCTCGATGTGCGTGCACATCCCGGGTATGTATTCGGGAAGCCGTTAAGTGGAAAACTAATAAAATGATGATTTTCTATTAGTTATTTGAGTAAAGTTAACTTTGGTCATCATTTTTGGTAAACGGACCCGGACCCGTGATTTGACGGTCCTAGAGGGTCCGTAGGAAAATATGGGACTTGGGCGTATGCCCGGAATCGAATTTCGAGGTGCCAAGTCCGAGAAATGAATTTTTGAGAAAATTATTTTTGAAATATATAAAGGTTTTTAAAAATGAGATTTGATGTGAAACCTATGATATTGGGCTCGTATTATGGTTCCGGAGCCCGGAACAACTTCAATATGTTTATTATGTGTTATCTGTGAAATTTGGTAAGAAACGGACTTAGTTTAACGCGATTCGGATCATAAATGGGAAAAAATGAAGTTTAAGAAGTTTTGAGAATTTCTTTTAGATTTTGAGGTTTAATTCTATGTTTATGATGTTATTTTGGTGATTTAATTGCACGAACAAGTCCGTAGGATGTTTTTGGGGTTGTGTGCATGTTTGGTTTTGAGACCCGAGGGCTCGGGTGAGTTTCGGGTAGGTGTCGGGGTGTAAAAACATAAAAAACTGGTGTAAAACCTCAGTTTCTAATGTCTGGTATGGTCTTCTACGCGATCGCATAGGCCCTTGCGCGATCGCATAACTCTGTGCTGAGGGGAGTGATCTGTGACACTATGCGATCGCATAGTGTGTTCCGCGATCGCATAGTGTAGTAGTAGGCTGGGGGAAGGGGGCTGGGGTAGGTAGTCTTATGCGATCGCATTATTTACTTCGCGATTGAGGAGAGTAAGGTCCAGACAACTCTGCGATCACATACCCTTCCTCACGATCGCGTATCTTAGAAACCAGACTACTATGCGATCGCAATCCTTCCTTCGCAATCGCATAGACCAATTCCGCCCAGTCATTTTAAAGACCAAAAACAGAATGTATTACGGGATTCTTCACCATTTTTCACAAACTCTTTCTTCTCCACACCTCTTGGGCCATTTTGAAAAGCTTCTTCACCATAGCTTCATAGGTATGTAATTTTAACCTCGTTTTCTTCCATTTTTATCATCACCCATTAGATTCTAGGCCTAAAAAGATGAAATCAAAGTTAGAAATTGGGGTTTTGGGTAGAGTTAGGGCTTTTTGAATATTTGGGAATTTGACATCGTTTCGGGGTCGGATTTCAAAACAAATTGTATATTCGAGCTCGTGGGTGAATTAGGGATCGGGTTTTGGTCCGAACCTTGTGTTTCGACCAAGCGGGCCCGAGGTCGATTTTTGGATTTTTGGGAAGAATGCTGGGAAATCTTTAATTAGGCATTGAGATTGAATTGTTGAGAAATTTTTGATGTTATTGAGTCAATTATGTCTAGATACGATTTTTTTGGAGTCGAGTTCGAGAGGAAAAGCGGTGTTAGAGGCTTGATTGGATTCTTGGAGTCGAGGTAAGTGTTTGGCCTAACCTTAGCTTGAGGGAATAGGTATTGAGTCCTAATTGCTACATGTTTATTGCATGTTCAATGTATAGGTGAGGTGACGAGTACCAAATATGTTGTTGTCAAGCATGACCGTGAGTCAGATATTTGCAATTATATGATATTTATTGGATTTTACTGTGTTTATAGGTTTAATATCAATTTGATAGCTATTCATTTGATGGAAATTCTTAGTTATAAGTATCGTTGAGTAGTAGTTCGGTTGAGGAACTCTATGTTGGATTATACACTTGTGTAGGATTGGTTATAGCTGTGTCCCTTGCCGGGACGGTATTATTCTTGTTGATTATTCCGCGCATTTAAGGCTTCTTATTGTTGATTTTCATGCCAACCGTTTTTTTATGTTGTTTATGCACGAGGGGACATTCTGTGCCATGTTTATGTTTATTTATGTACGAGGGGACATTACGTGCCGTGTGATTTATATTTATGCACGAGGGGACATTCCGTGTCATGTTTATGTTTGTTTATGCACGAGGGAACATTGTGTTCCGTGTTGTTGATATTTATGCACGAGGGGACATTCCGTGCCGTATTGTGATATTTATGCACGAGGGGACATTTTGTGCCATGTTGTGATATTTATGCACGAGGGGACATTTTGTGCCATTTTTTATGATATTTTAGCACGAGGGGACATGCCGTGCCGTTTCTGTTTACTTGTTTGTTCAAAGTTGTTAATTATTGTTGCTATTTAAATATTTCAATTGTTGCTCTGTTCCGTCATTTCATTAATTGCTACCCTTTTTTTCCCCAGCATGTATTTCCCAGTTTGTGGTACCTAACTGCTTATTTCCTGCTATTATTTCTGTTATGTATTATCAAACTGCACAGGTGATATTATTTGTCGTGTCCTAGCCTCGTCACTACTTCGCCGAGGTTAGGCTCGGAACTTACTCAGTACATGGGGTCGGTTGTACTGATGCTACACCTGTACTTCTTTATGTTGTGCAGATCCTGGTACCGGACCTAGTGGACACTGATTGAGGAGACTTCCTTCAGTCCACCAGGCGACACTGAGGTAGTTCTGCAGGCGTCTGCAGGCCTTGGTGTCACCTCTTATCTCTCTTCTTTTCCTGTCTATATGTATTTTCGAGACAGTAGCACTTTGTTCATTCAGACCTTTATTTGTAGCAATCAAAGACAGTCCCTGAAATTGTGACACCAGATTTTGGGAGTTGTTATTAAAGATTTTGTAATACTGTTTAATTAAGTTGTTAGACTGCACTTCTTCCGCATTCTTATTTCTATTTGTTCTTGTATATCACTTTTTAAATGCTATATAACAAAGGAATAAATTAGCATAACCAGTAACATTGGCTTGTCTAGAGGGTTCAACGTTAGACGCCATTACAGTTCCGACGGTGGGATTTTGGGTCGTGACACAATTCCATTGTGCTGACACTTTCTGACTATCTCCTTAATCTCTCCCAAGCTTTGAAAATCGTTTTTGTCTCCTTTTGGCGGAAATTGTGGATTTCCCTTATGAACATTCCTGTTTTTGCTGCTGAGAAGTACTTATCAAGAAAATTCTTGGTCATATCTTCCCATGTCCTGATCTAACCTTTGGGTAAGCTACGAATCCATTGCTTCGCATAATCTTTCAATGAAAGGGGGAATGCCCTTAAGTAGACTGCATCATTTGACACTCCATTGTATTGGAAGGTGTTCATGATTTCTTCAAAATTCATCAAGTGAGTATAAAGATCTTTGTTCACCTTCCCTATGAAAATGCAGTTGTTTTGGATAATTTGAAGTACGTCTTGCTTCAGTTCGAAGTTGTTTGCTGCTATGGGTGGAGGTCTGACACTTGACAGTCCTTGATTATAGACTGGCCTGGCATAGTCACCCAATGATCTCCCTGGCCTGGGTGCTGCATTCTCGAACTAGTCTTCAACCAAGGGTTGGTTTAGATTGAATCTTCGACCCCCATCATTGTTGACGGTCTCATCAGCAATTCTATGTGCAGCTTCTTGTTGTGCTGCCTCTCTTGCAGCTAAATCTAATCCATCATTATCTTTATTTTCCATGGTATCTTGAGTCATATCTTGATCCAAGAATATTTCTGTTAATTCTCTTTCTTTTCTCAGTTGTCGCAGGTGTTTCTCCAACTCTGGTTTGTAGGGTATCACTTCCTTTGAAGAGGATCGAATCATACACTAGAGAAGTCAAACATGTATCCTGCACACAAGTGAGAAATGTGAATATACTAAAGTAATATTTGGTTCCTGAACTAGTACTAAATACTATTTTAATAACTATTGATTGCCAAACCCCGGCAACGATGCCAAAATTTGACAAGCCCAAAACACAACACAAAATTATTGCTCGCTAGTCAAAGATAGTATAGATTACTTATCGTTTCCACAGGGATTGGATTTAAATAGTGTTCGAATAATATTCAGTTGATTACTATCAAGGAAAATTAACACTTGATTTGATGATTGTTACTACGGTTAACTACTAAAAATTAAGCAAATAACCATTGATCACAAAAGACAACAGATGAGTAACAAAGAAATATCAATGAAAGGGATAAGGGTATTTGACAAGATAGGTGAAAGATAAGTGACTAGGGATCCAATTCTTGACTTAATTCACTCTATAATACGGTTGATTCTCACGAATTCAACCAATAATCAAATTGCACTTGAAGTTAATGTTCCACTTTCGATTAAACGTCAATTCAGTAATTAATCCAATTAAAGCACGGTAAACAATTGCTATAATCAAATTATGGTTACGATCTAAAGGGTAACTTCTCACGAATATTTCCCTATTTTCTATTAACAATTCAAGAGGCTCTTTCTAGTACTTATTTGAATCACGCACTTAAACTAGAGCATAAGGTGTGAAGAAATCCAATATCACACTCCTCTTTTGATTAAGCAAAATAATAAATAACTCACAATACAAATTAAAGCTCCATCAATTAATTCTAACAATTATGAAGAATCGAATCCCTTTTCAAGTTAACGAAATACCGTACATGTCTACACCCTAATGGAAGTTAATCCATAATAATGGAGTAATACATCTCAAATAAGTTTAAAAACAAAGAAAATATCAATTCTAATGATTCGATACAAACTGCTGTATTGCACCGATTGCAGGTTGTAGTATTGATGAATTCTTGAGTCTTCTTGCCTTGGTTGGTTCTCCAATCTCCCGTAGGTCTAAAGTCCCTTCAAAATTATATTTTTGGTGTATTTATACTGTGTCGAAATAAGCCCAGAAGAAACTACCCTTTGCTAGCTGAACTTGGAAATCTCTCTGACGATTTTGCATAGCCAGGTCGCACACTGCGCCGTGCTAGTGAGGAAATCCAAAGAGCTTGCTCTTTGCTTGTCAGACCACTTTTGCACTGTCGCACCGCGTGGTGTGGCTTTTTCTCAGAGTAAATTTTCTTGTTCACTTTTTTTAATATCCGGACTTGGTTCCCGATCCCCGAATGTGATCCCGGCTTAATTTCTTGAGCTTCTACTCAGACTTCAAAGCTCCAACTTGTTTGATTTTGCTCCAAATTACCTAAATAGCTTAGAATCATTTCCAACGCATAAAACACGTAATAAGTATAATCCACTATTATTTAAGCTCAAACACACGTAAATACAGTAATTAGAGTGCAATACTACGACTAAAATACGGGTTTCTAGCCTACCAGCATCTGTCCATACTCACCGAATAAGCGAAAAGGCCCTTGGAAAAAGACCCATGGAAGAACCCCTTGAATCTTTTACCCCCAAGAAATCCAAGGTATATCTCTCAAGTTCTTTAGAGTCAGACCTTAATTTCTGGGATGTTTCTAATAGAGACTTATTCATTATCCTCAAAGAGAAGCCCGTTGCCCATGGCGGAGTAATCGATCTGAACGACATGAAAACTCTCAACTGTAAGGTAAAGGATCTGTTCAATTTTCAAGGCTGGTCAAATTTCCTCTCTTTACCCCTTCCTAAAGTCTATGAACCTCTGGTGAGGATGTTCTATGATAATCTCCATTCTAACAAGCCTCATAAGTTAGAATCCCTAGTTTTAAGAATTTGCATCCTTCTAGATTGTGCCCTGTTTTACTCAATTTTTTAGTGTAAGTGTTCTGGTTTCCCCATGGTTTTCAAAAGTACTTGACCTGAAGATTTTGAAATTAACTTTGATCAAACCAAGCATTGTATAGCTAAGTGTCCCTCTGGTTCCCTTCCTAACCAGTTAGGTCTCAGTGATGTTAGCTTTGAAACCCGAGTTCTGGCCTACATTGTAGCAACAACTCTTCTCCCTCGCACTGGCTCATTCTCCACTTTCTCTCAATGAGACACTTTTCTTGTCTACTGCCTGGTGACCAAGCTTAAAATCAAATTGTCCTCCTGGGTTATAAATTTTGTGGTTGAAAGTGCTGATGATCCCCACTAGTCTACCATATGGTATGGTTATCACTCATGTTTTGGAAGCCCACAACATCTCTATCTCCGACTACCTCTTTGTCTCTGTCACCAAATATTACAACTCAAGAGCCTTTGCCAGTATAGGATATGTTTGTGTTAAGGGTTCCCGGTTGAATAAACATAAGGGAGAAATCGAGAATGTTCAACCTGATTCAAAGGTCAAAGCCACTGGTTCCCATCATGGTGTAAATGATCCTGATCTTGTAGAACAATTGACTGCCATTGATAGCAAGCTGACCATCATTAAGGACCTTCTTGATGCAACTCAATTAACTATTGGAGACATTCATGCCATCTCCAAAGAGACAGGGTCCGATGTTTCAAAGATAAGGGTCAAAATTCTCAAGCTAGCAGAAAAATGCAGTCAAAGCCTTCAAATAAGTGCATGACAGGATTGGTGGGGTGTATGTTTCAGCAAATGCCAACTTTGAACGTCTGAAGGAGGCGATTTGCTACACTCTCACTTACTTCATGTGTTGTTGGTTGTGGATGTTTCAAACAATAATTTTTTGTTGTTTTGGACTGGCTCACCAGTCGTTGGGTTTTTTTTTTTGTTGAACTCTCGCTAACTCTGCATGCCTATAACTGCCTATGTTTTCCTAGTTTGCTTGCCTCGGTTTGCAATGTTCTATATGGTCTATATGTGCATGGTCTATATGTGCATATTCCCTCTTCGATGATGCCAAAAAGGGGGAGAAAGGTTGAATTATATAGTGCGGGACAAATAGAAGAACTTTTTCAGCGGGAATAGACTGCAACATATGAGTTTACGGTGTAGGACAAATAGCAGCACTTTTTGAGGGGGAGTCGACTGCAGCATCATGAAAGCCAACTAAGAAGTCAACTATATCAAAACAAGAATCGATTGTAACAGGGAACTAAACTACTTTATATATTATTTTGTCATCATCAAAAGGGGGGAGATTGTTAGATATAAATTTCAATGTTGAAAAATAAAATATTACTATGGTACCGGATCACGAAAGATGAAAAGAAGGATTCAAACAAATGTATCATTGAAGTATAGAAGAAGTCAAGAAAGGAAAGAGTAAAAGATTCAAGGCAAGAATATGTCAACGGAAGCAAGTAAGAAACATTCAAGATTAAAGCAATATGACAGCCAGGATGATTGATATAATGAAGGAAAGACCAAGATTTATCGTGGCTCTAATGGCTGAAGATATGCATCGAAAAAGGAAGACTATCAATCCCATGAATCAAGGAACAACTTAAGGAGAATTTATGACAAATCTCGTTCGAAAGAGGAAACGTTCGGCAGTTATGGATCGTCTATGGAAGCTCTGTACTTATTCTTGTAATGAATCATAACAGATTCAATTCCAAGGATCAATTCCCTTGGGACTGCAAATCCTCCAACGGTCTACCAAAGATTTGCCAAGCCAAAGCTCAAGTATAAAACGAAGTATGTCAAAGGAGCAACATATAATTTGAATGAACAACTATCACTCTTTTTGTTCTACTCCAAACAAGTATTGCAGTTCACTTTAGATCTACTGTATAACTAGTGAGAGAAGAAAGAAAGAAAAACACTAGTGAGACATTGTATCAAGAAGCGAGAAGTAACATAGTGACTGAGTTGTTGGTGTAAAGCTACATCAACTCTCTTGTATCGAGAAACTTCAAATGCTGAAAGAGAACACCCTTGCAACCCAGGGGGACTGGATGTTGGATTCACATTGAATCCGAACTAGTATAAAAATCATGGTGTCTTTAATTCCTGCATTTTGTTTCTGCTTTATTTATATTCTGTTCTTACCTTCAGTCGACTAATTAGTAAACTAGTCAACTACTTAGGGTAAAAAAAGAAAAATTGATAATTCACCCCCTCTTATACTTTCGTACACTAAATCAATAAAGATGTATAATTTATACTATACGACACTTGTTTTTTCCAACACATATTAGTATTATTAGTTAGAAGTAAATAAATTCCTTTTAGAGTTGAATGACACAATGTGATAAAATCATATTTGGTTTTTCCCTAAGAGTAACTTGGTTGAGAAATAATGCAACATATGGTAAAATCTCCTTGAGCAATGAGAACCAAATTTTAACTGTTGCTGGAAATGAAGAGAGAAACTTGATTCTGTCAATTTTGTGGAGTTGGTGATGACTTCTTTTGAATACTACTTTATTTACAGATTAGGTATAGACAAACTGAAAATGATTCTCATTTTGACTTTAGAAGGCTATGCAATTATATGCATCTTTGGAACACAATTTTGAGAAATAAGAACACATTATTAGTATCTTCGGAATGCAGGAATAAAAACATGTGTCATAAATTAGAATGCGTCTTAACTTTTCTCTAGCTTTGTCCAGAGAAATAGTGAATCCATGTAGCTAGCATTCGATTTTCAGGGCTTCATCAAGAGATTGGTAGTTCGTATTGTAAGAAAATGATTCAAAGAAAAGAAAATGGCTCTGTAGCTACGTTATATAACTTAAGCCCGTGCGTAGCAGGGTATCCCTCATCTAGTTTATTTTCAGGGTTTATTGCTGGAACTTAGATTTCGTTTGACTTTTGTAATATCCTAGAGGAATTCTGCCGCAAACCCATGCATCAATTAGTGGGAGCTTAAGGACAGAGAATCACTCTATCAAAAGTCGGTATATCAATTCCAAAAACCTATACAATTTTTGCTAACAATCTTAAGGAATTTAAGGGATAATTTCTATGGCTGATAGAGGGAAAACTCGGGAAAGAAATTATGATCATGTGTATAGGAAAACGACAAAGCAACAGACAACCAGTGATTGAATGGAATCAAATTTACGCCGGTAGCGTTGGAAACTTAGTAAAGTTTCTGAAAACTATAAGTAAATGATCAATTTTGCCAACCAAATTAAAGATGATATACTTGTGATTACGATTGGGAAGGAAAAGACATCGTGGGAACTACTTGAAAACTTGTACACCAGTGCTTCTAATAATTAAATGCCTAAATTTCTTGAGTGTTTGTTTGATCAATCCAGTGATACATCATATCACTTGAAGACATTAGATTGATGCCAAAATCAGAAAGCAATTGCTCGAGAAACTGGATCGACAAGAAATCGGGTTCTACATTCTAAACTCTATCTATTTCAATATACTACCCTATATGATTTCTGGAATTTGGATACTAACAAAAGCGTTAGGGTAGATGTTTATTGAGATGATCTCAAAAGTATATTCAATTTGCATGTTGTGATGATAAGAATAATATATGGTTCATCATTAATTTTCTTATTCATTGTACAACTAAAACTATATTAGTGTACTAATTGGAAGCACGGATGAACTTACGTGAAAGATTATTTTCAAGGCAGTAAGAGGATTAGACTTACATTAATGCTTGAAAATTGTTCTTGAGAACATGAATTGAATTATTTATATGTATATGCATTTGGGTAAATTAAAAAAAATACAAAATACATATGTTCGTTTGACAAGCATAAAAAATCAACTGTTGAAATACTTTAGGATTACAAGGATTATTTGAAAAATCCGTTGGAAAGAAAAGTTAAAATCCTACAAGGTGATTGGGGATGGGAATATTCTCCAATGATGATAATAGGCACATGTAAATGTGAAAGTTTCTAATCAAAAAGTAACCCAAGATAATTTTACAATGACTCTGACAATGTAGTTGTTTACCTAGAAAATAGCGATAGCAATTATATTTGATTTGTGGTTCTAAAAATATGTGATTTATTTCAATACTAGTAAATAGACAAGAAAGATTAAGTATGAATGAGAAGAAATGATGAACCAAATCAGTGTTGTCAAAGGAATAGGGACCTCGAGTTCGATAGCCTCGGGGGTCTCGAGGTGAGTTAAGAACAATAAAGTATGAACAATAAATTAAGAGTAATAAAGCTGAAGAACAATTGTTGAGCACAGTAAACGAGAAAAGCATAATAGATGTCCCTATTGCAGTGAATATGATGTGTTTTTTACAAATGATTGGGGTCCCCTTTATGTAGGAGGGGAAAACCCTAATACGGTACATTTCTAATTACGACAAAGAATTTTATTGGTACAACTGTATAACAACCTAATACGGACTTGTACTAGCCTGTACAAATCTTGTCCCAAAATTTACGCCCTGATCCACGTGCTCTTGAGAGATTCCCGCTCTTTTTTGAGTGTCATCGAAATTGTACTGCCTTCGAAGTAGGCCATGCCGGATCTTTGATTTCATCCCTCGAGGGGTGTGTTCTTAAATCGGGCTTGATCTTTACTTCGATTGGCCCGAACTCGAAGTCAGGGTATAATTTAGACCTCGGAATCGGGTTCTCCGATTCCGATCGTATACATAAGTCAAGATAATACTACGATAAGTGAGAACGAGAGTGCAACAACTATGGGAAATATCAAACTATGTAGTATGAATTTTTAATCCTTCTTAGTTAAAAGAAAATAAACCAAATCTCCTATTGAATCTAGGAAGAGTGAAAGAGTTGCAAATGAGAATAACTTATGTTCAAAGTTTTATTTCTTCTCTAACAAACGCTATGTTTAGTTGAGGGAAGCAAGATCATAAGGTATTAAATAAAATATCTATGGTCTTGGATCTGGTTAAGGATCAAGGACAGGAGTGAAACATAGAATTCTGCTTCCTGGAAAACAAGGAAAAAGTATACAAATCAATCAGGTCAGTGTATGGATTGGAATATGCTCCAGAGAAGTGGCATAGTAATTTGATATGGTGATATTATCAAATGGTTTGGAATTTAATGGAACAGAATGTTTATTCCTTGTTCACAAAGGATTTGAGGTGATAATGTATCTTGAATTATAAATGATGACATATTGGTAATATACAAGGCATGAATTGAATTAAGAAGTATTGAACTTCTCAATTAACCAAGAGAAAAGGCCTGGGAAAAGGTGTTATCCTAGGTATCAAAATTAAAATGTAGTGGGGATTATGCTTTATGTCAGTTTCACTACATTGAAAAGGTTCTTTCAAAATTGGTTAATGATCATGTGGGTATTATGGATTTAATATGCCATTTGATATTTTTAATAAAAAAGTTGAGACTTTGGAAAGATGTATTAGCCAATCAGACCAGGCTAGTGTAATTGAAACTATAATCTAAACTACGAATTACACTAGGATGAATATTGCTTTGTGGTTTATGTTAATATATATACTCATCATCCTGGGAGTGATCTTTGGAGAGACATAATAACGACACTTTTTTTTTTTTTGGTATCTCATCCGGTGTCTGGTACCCGCATTGGAACCCGACTATATCCGGATTCGCACCGCGTAGGGTCCCATTCGGGGGAAGCGCTCCCTACCAAGAATTTTTCCATACCCAAAGCTCGAATCCGAGACCTCTGATTAAGGGAAGAACAGTCTCATCCACTGCACCACATCCTTTGGTCGGTGACACTTGGTTATTTTAAAAGTACAAATTTATGTTACTTTAATCCCTTCGGTATCAAAAAGGTATTGTGATATTAGTTGGATAACTAATATAAATGATAACAAGCTAGCGTCTTGCTTGATTATCATTTTATGTGAAAAGAGTTGTCTCATGAGCTTCTAGACGTGTAATTATTATTCCTCGATGGAATGTAAGCTTATTATTTTAGTAATTGCAAAAAGAGTCATTATGGCAAAATCTTTTGTTGAGATATAAAGTTGTGACCACGGCGAAATATGCCAATTTTCCTCTAGCACTGAGATATGGAAGCAATTGTATGTGTCTAAGGCATTTTGACGAGATACACTAGTGGGAATTTAGACATAATATTTTTGAGACAAGAGTACATAAAGACAACTGAATGTTGATGGATTAATCAACGGTTGTTTATGTCAAGGTCGATAGACAACATTGTTGACCCGTTGACGTCTAAAGATGCTCTCGAGAGGTACGATACAAGCACTACGAGTGTTGCGGGTCTTAAGGCAATTACATGTGTCATGGGTAATGGGAACCTTACTTTTACTATTGATCGAACTTGGCAATACTAAAGGTTTAAAAAGTAACAACAAAGTTATTCCGTGACAATTAGCAAGTACCGGAATTTGTAGTACTTATGAAAAGGAGGGTGAGTACAAAAGTACTCTTAATGAAGAGACCAGAGTTCGGGGTTAAAAACTAAGTAAAGTCAAGGATAAAGACTTGGTAAGTCCGAAAATAAGCTTGGTTTAAAATTTCACCTATATAAACACATGAAGTGTGATGTTTCATACTTCAATACCACACAAGAAGGGGTGATTTGTGTGGTGTCCAATTTTTCGAGTGCTGTCTTAATAGAAAAACTTGGTTCTTCTTGGTGTTCCAACTTCTACTAGTGCGGAATAATAAATGCAGTAAAGTAAAAACACGGAGAATTTTACATGGAAAATACCTGGCTCAAAAGCTGAAAAAACCACGACCTACTCCTCAGTAGAATTTCCCAAACTCTTCACTACAACTCTGAGCCAAACAACATTTACAAAATAAACTCTTTTGTAAACATAAGGACTAACTCTAATCCCTTTGTAGCAACCTAGCCTCTAGCTAATTGCGACAAGCTTCAGGTAAACTCTAACTTGAACAATGTGTACCTATTACAATTGCTTCTAATAAAGCTGAAAGATACAATATTAAATCACCAACTACAACCAACTAGACTCGAAAGACAAACAAATGGAACTGCTTCTTCTAGTTGGTCATTAGCCTTTGTATCGCACAAGGATTCTGCTTGCAAAATTTCTCTGGTAATTTTGCCTTCAGTTCTTGCTTCAATTCTGTCTTTGTGTGAATTATTCTTCAGTAGGAATACTTCAACATTATATAGTGCCAGAAGTTAAGATATTCTTGTTTAGTTCTAATGCAACTCTTCCTTGGTGAAAGAGTTTGTGTTTATCTCAACTTCCTTCCTTTATTTCTGTCCTTGTTGAACTCGAACTCTAACCCCTTATCAATTTGCAACCTTTTCGCATTATGAGACTACCTCTTAGTTCATGGATAATTCACAGATCACGTTTATCTCCTGTGCATGTACGGCTCTTGTACCAATTGGTTCGTTCAAGATGTTTGCCCTGATGGACCTGATTCAACTGGGTAGGCATTTGTCAATCTTCAAAACCATGCAGTGACTTGGGTCAACAAATTCCCCCTTTTTGATGATGACAAACTCTGTGCTCAACCCTGTATAAACTTCAAACACTATGTATGGTTTTAAGCATTTATCATGGAGAAACTAGGTTCATTAGGTTATAAATATCACAACTTACGAAATTTTGGAAAAAGCACATATTTTCCCCCTTTTGGCATCATCGAAAAGTTGCAAAATGATAAATTTACCAGAGTTGTTAACAATTACTCATGGCCATTGAGGCAACTGCAGGTGCAAACATGATTAATCATCAAAAGAAACCAATAAATGTAAGCTATCTAAGAAACTGAGACAAGTCAATAACAAAAACAACAGAATTCATTGATTAGTACGCAATTCAAGCACCATACAAAAAAAACTAAAGCAGTCACTACCATGAGCAAAAATAACAAAAACAGAAACAGAACAACTAGGAAAAGAGGGGTTTTGGTAGCTCTGGAATTCCTAAGGTTGGGAAGGGGAAGATGAGGTTGAGGTCTTTGCTTGAAGGAGAGAAAGCATTTGTTGAAGAACACCTTCATTTTTCTCCTTCTCCTTGGCTAGTTCAGATCTGAGAGCATCCCGCTCAGCTTCAACCTCATGAAGGTGAGAATTCAATCGAAGGATCTCTGCATCCTTTATCTCTCCTTCCTGCACCAATGACATGACTTTGCTATTGACTGGCTGCTTCCTAGATGAACCAGGCTCATCCTCAGAAACATTGATAATATAATCACATGTCAGCAAAGTGTTCTTCCCAAAATAACCCTTAGCAGTAGCCATCTCAGCTTTCTTCACAGGAACCTCAAAGTGGGCAAGCACAACTGTCAGAATAAAGTCATAAGGAATAGCATGTGCTTTGGTTCCATTTACAACTCTGTCCAAGAGCTGGATGATGAAATATGGCCAGTTAATATGCTTTCCCCTGTACAGGCAGTCCATAAGTGTTAAGTCCATGTAACTGACGATGTGTCTATGCTCTTGTCTTGGCAGCAGAAACTTAATCACAAATTCGAAGAGTAGCTTGTTCTGGGGCTGCATTTCACTTTTGAACAATGGCCTTGGCTCAAGTTCCTTCTCATTTTCACAAAAGAATCTGGTGATTTTGATAGCTGAGGCCATACCATGGATACTGGGCCATCTTTTCCTAGTGTAATCATCCTATCCCTCAGCAGGGATATTCAGAATCTCTCCCAGCTCCTTTGCATCAAAAGTGATCTGAATCCCCTTGACTGTGGAGGTTACCCTGCCATCCTTCACACTTGCATTTGCCATAAACTCTACCAGTTCATTCCTTGCCAGCCTTCCTTCCAGGTTGAGGACCAAGTCCTTCCATCCCTGCACATCCAATGCATTCAACCAAAAGATCATTCCTGATTCTTCCAGATCTCTCACCAGATTTCCTTTAAGAATAGTACGCTTTCCAAACATGGTGAGTTTGTCAGATTGCTCACCAGAGATTTCCTCTTCTCCTCCACTCCATTCACTTTCTTTTTCAACAACTTTCACTTTCTTGGCCTTGGACCTGATCCTTTTAGCTGTGCTTGAGGGTGTGGCAGACACAGAAGCTGACTTCTTTGAATAAGCCTTAGCCTTCTGGGGCTTGGGTGTCTCAACCACAACTAGAGTCGGATGCTCCTCATGATGGACCAGGTCCATCGTCTCACCATCAACATTAACAGCCTCAATAGGCTCTCCTAACTTTGCCTTTCCTTGGCAGCTTTCTTTTTCTTGCTCTCTCTCAGAGCCCTTTCTCACTCCTCTTCTCCTTGTCGAACAGTACTTCTTGTAGCACGAACCTTTAGGGCAGAAATATCAGCAGATATTGAAACTTTTCTTTTCTTTGGGGTAGTATCCTTCTTTGATTTTGAGGTTATTTTCCTCTTAGGATTGTAGGACTCCCCCAGCTTCCTCAGCATCTCAGCCAATGTCTCCTCGACAGATGAACCAAGTTCATCTGTTGATTTTTGTAGGCTCTATAAACTTGTTGTTGCTTCCCCAGCAATACTTCCCCCTAAATCTGTGACTCCTTCTTCATTTATCACAAGAGTAGGGCCACAAATAGCCAACGTGGAACCATCCTCCCCAGATCCCCTTACAAAAACCTCCTTCTCCCTCTCTCTCAAGATTTTTTCCTAGTTTACTTTGCCTATCTGGTACTTCTACATCAAAAACTGACCTAACCAACACAAACCTGTTTTCAGTAGTAGCAGTTTCAGATTAAACTTCAAGATTACCTTGCTCAGAACTAGATGAACCTGGTGCTTCATCCTCATTAGCGGATTTGAAGGATTCACTTGAAGATTCAGACATATGAACCTCGCTGGCTTTAAGAATTTCCTCCAAGAATTTTGCACGAGAGCTAGAAGCAACTGATTTTCTGGCCAAAACTTTTACTCTTCATGCCCTGGGGACTGGAGGGTTAGGTGTGGGTTCAGGAGTGGGTTCAAGAACTGGAGGGTTTTGGGGAGATGAAGATTTATTTGGTGAATGTGAACTGTAAACTGAAGTAGAATTAGGACTGGAATTTTCTTCCCCATGATCAGAGTTTGAGTAGGAAGATGAAGCAGGGGGTGGTGAAGACATTGTTATGTATTTTTGGAAGTAAATGGAAGATCAGTTTTGGTTAGAAGAATAATGAACTTGGTTCGACTTATTATATTATTAAGAGGGTAGGTAATTATGGCCCTTTTATAAGATGTAGCTATTAATTATACAACGGGCAGAACATTTACTCAAGTGAGAGTCTAATAGATGTAGGAGTGTCATTGATTAGACAGTTAAGAGTTCCCTACCTCTAGGCTAATTGAGTACCGATGGGACTTCTTGGAACGGGTTCATTTAGGGATAAGTACAAAGAATTTGAAATGAACCAAATATAGACAGAATCCTGCTCATGTGTGACTGTAATTAATTCAATAATTGAATGGAGATGAGCACATACCTTTTCAGTCAGATGAACCAGCAGGGATGAACCAGGTTCATCGTTTTAAAGTCTTTAATTTGCCTCAATTTACAAATATAGAAAAACATCATTAGCAACTAGGGAATCATATTAATACATGGCAAGAGAGTATGACGATAAAGTCGTGATGCTGAGCAATGATTAGTCTGGTTGATTATCTATGTTAGAGTTTCTAGCCAAAAAAATAATTTTTTTTCTTTTCTTTTTAATTAAGTGATCTTAATCATCCCTAATTCAAGTCGGTTTCTCTCAAAATGTTCCCTACCTAGTGCTTTAGTAAAGATGTCTGCAATTTATTGGTCAGTAGCACAAAATTGGATGGAGATCATTCATTTTTCATAGTTATCCCTTAGGAAATGGTGTCTAACATCTATGTGCTTAGTTCTTTTATGATGAACCGAGTTCTTCGTTATACTTATTGCACTAGTGTTGTCACAGAAAATAAGAATGCATCCAACATCTATACCAAAGTCCATGAGTTGTTGCTTAATCCATAGCAACTGAGCACAGCATGAGGTTGCAGCCACATATTCAGCCTCATCAGTAGACAAGGCTACTGAATTTTGTTTCTTGGTGGCCCAAGACACAAGGTAGGAGCCCAAAAAGTGAGCCATGCCTGAAGTACTTTTCCTGTCAATCAGGAAACCTGCATAATCAGTATCAGCATATCCTACAAGGTCGAAATTAATACCTTTAGGATACCAAACGCACAAATCAGTGGTGCCTTTCAGATATCTCAAAATTCTCTTCACTGTAGTTAGGTGGGACTCATTTGGATTTGCCTGAAACCTGGCACACAGTCCTACACTGAACACAATATCAGGTCTGCTGGTAGTGAGATATAATAGGGACCCAATCATCCCTCTGTATAGCTTCTGATCAACGGATGAACCAGGTTCATC
>ML429045.1:38465-98251 GCA_005239525.1 Nicotiana knightiana | reverse complement strand
CACACACACACACACACACACACATATATATATATATATATATATATATATATATATATATTGGGCCTGAGGCCATAGTTTATTTATTTAGATGAACAATTGGTTTATCATTCAGGAGAGGGAGTATTCATATCCTTACTTCCTTTTGTTCAATTCATTTATCAGTTATCAGTTTTCAGTTTAGTTATCAGTTATTAGTTATCATTTCATTTATCAGTTATTATCTTAGTTTCAGTTTCAGCATTTATAATTCTTTTTTCAGTTGCTTTGCATACCAGTGCAATTCAAATGTACTGACGTCCCTTTTGCCCGGGCCTCCATCTCACTATGCAAGTAATGATTTACAGGTTGACGATTCAGAGCGCTAGGATTCTCGTACCAGCTATTTGGTGATCCCCAGTTCGTTCGGGGAACTATCATTACCTTACAGTCTTCAGTATTCTTAGACATTCAGTGTTTTTCAGTACTTCATTAGAGGCTTCATAGACTAGAATAACAACTAGACATAGTCACAGGCTTTTTATATTAAGCTATGTTGGCTACAAATATGTTTCAAAATTGTATTAGTATTTCCGCACTTTGATTTATATCATCCAGACTTTCAGTATATCAGCACGTGTTAGTTCATCTTTCGCATTCAGTATGTTATGATATCACATGTTGATTCAGCCAGCCAGTTGGTTCGCTTGGTCACATATAGTCAGGCACCGAGTACCGTGTTACGTCCAGGCCCAGATTCGGGGCGAGACGTCTTTGTCGACATAAGGGTTCAATTTCTAGGGTCTAATTTTAGGGTTAGGGAAAATGCATAATGTGAGAAAATTTTTTATTATAGTGAAGAAGCTATGGTGATACAGTCATGGATTGTTGATAATCCGGGTCGTTAATTTTACAGATTTCTATTTTATGAGGTAAATATCAATTGTACTTTTATAATCAATTTTATATTTCTTAATAATTTTTTCTCTTCGATTTTCAGAGGGACAGTCGGTCGGCATATAATTTCTTTGTGTGGTTTGATTCCCCAACTCTAGAACACTTGAAAATTGTGATTTTGGGGCTGCTTAAGAAAAAGAGAGCGTTTGATGCATTATTGAAGGAAAATAGGAATCAAAGAAATTGGAGAAAATTGTGTGTGCTGATTTTAATTGTAATTGTATTGAAGTTGATTGTGTTTGGTAGTTCTAAAGATTGCTGTATAATGTAAGAAAACAAATGAAGCTTTTTGGTGGATTTTGTATCCCTTTGTGAGAAATGAATGAAATTTTTTGCAACCGTTAATGTTGTTTGGTTTGTGGTTGTTGCTATGTGAGCTGAAAATGCAAATAATACACTGCTTACACAGTTAAATAGTGGCTAAAATTATTGCCTAAAATACAACTCAAATGCTGAAATACTAGAGTAGTAACACTAAAGAGATGAATTTGCCCAGAAATTTTTAATTTAAAACACATTTTATCATTGAGTAAAGATGTTCATTACAATCATCTAACAACAGCCTACCTTAACAAAAATATAGGTTGACATCTTAACAACATACCAAAATAGCCTGCCTCAACAAAATAACAACATTCAATACACCACTTAACAACAGTTCCAAAATAACCTAACAACAGTTCCAAAATAACTTAACAGTCACAATAACAACATTCGATACACAACTACATATAGTTGTTCTTGAATGGCTGGGATGATGTCACCACCCAAATTCCCAACCTTAGGGATCGTGATGACGCCTAACATCGCACTTGCTAAGCAAGCCAATGTTAGAATTCGATTAGCTATTTTTCCTTTGGTTACTTATTTAAACACAATAAAACAAATTTAGATTAGATTAAATCTAATGATTTACGGTGAATAACATTCCAAAAATAAAATGATAAACAAATAAATAAACCGATCCACGAACTAAATATATATACTCTAAGACTATCTCAGAGTCTGGTGTCACAATTCACGAACTTCTACGAATACTACAATTAATGAACTGAAAGAAATAATATATCTGTTTTGAGTAAAATAAATTTGTCTCTATAAACTAAGAGAAGACTCCAGGAATCTGCGAACGCCGGCAGATATACCTCGTGTCTCCGAATGATGAATGACCGCTACTAATATCTCTAACACTGGCTGGTACCTGGATCTGCACAAAAACGTGTAGAGTGTAGTATCAGTACAACCGACCCCATGTACTGAGTAAGTGCCGAGCCTAACCTCGGCGAAGTAGTGACGAGGCTAGGACAAAACACCACATAAAACCTTAACATCGAATCATGCTAACAGGAAATAATAGCAATTAAAGAATGTAAACAGTAATTAATGGGAAGGGACAATGCCATAGGGAATTTTCAACATAAGGAATGAGGAAAACTATAAGGCAAACACAAATAGTGATCAACAATAATTTTAGCAATTAAAGATAGAAAGTAAACTTGCACGGCATCACCCTTCGTACTTTTACTCTCATCCTCACCAGATTATAATTAAGAATTGCACGGCATCACCCTTCGTGCTTTTACTCTCTTCCTCACCTTATAAATAAATTATGCACGACATCACTCTTCATGATTTTCACTCTTCCTCACAATATAATTAAGTCATGCACGATATCATCCTTCGTGCTTTACACTCTTCCTCACAATCTCATCAAATCATCAACAACATAAAAGGAGATTTCACGAGAAGCAGTATTTCATCATAATTTCTATCACCATTTAATATTTCAATCTCAACTCAATGTTCTCAAAGGAATTTCACAAGAAATCAATATTTCATCATGGTTACTATCATCATTTATCATTTCAATCTCAACTTAATGTTCTCAACATTTCACTAACAACAATAATCCCAGATGATGGGCTTTAAGACAACCGTAATAATAAGAAATAGCATTTACTCGCATGGTATGACCTGACCACAACGTATAGGTACTCGTCACCTCACCTATACATTGGATTTAACAAACAAACAGGTAACAAGTAGTCATACAATACCTATTCCCTCAAGCTAAGGTTAGACACAACACTTACCTCAATTCCTCAGGCCAGTCACTGCTCGATTACCGCTTTTCCTTTCGAATTCACCTCCAACACACTCTAATCTAATCATAATTAGTTAAATATCATTAATTAATGCTAAATGAACCAACTTTACTGAAAAATTATGATTTTCTCAAGTTTTCTCAAAAAAAGTTAAAATCCGACCCCGGGCCCGCTTGGTCCAAACTCGGGGTTCGGACCAAATTACGTTTACTCATTCACCCCGATCCCGAATATGCAATTAGCTTCAAAATACGACCTCAATTCGAGGTAAAGATTCAATTTTTAAAAAAATTCCTAGTTCTACCCAAACCCTCAATTTTTACCATGAAAATTCATGATTTTTGATCTAAAAGTGATGAAATACATTGGATAATTGAAAGAGTAGAGTTTAGAATTGATTACCTACACTTTGGGGATGAACTTTGGTGAAGAAAATCTTCCTTAGGGCTTGGTAGTTCGAAAAATATGTGAAAAATAGGTTATGCCCGAGTTTTAAAATTATTTTTATATAGCTGGACAGGCCTTCTACGCGATCGCGTGAGCCTGCCCGCGTTCGCGATGCTTTAGGAGTTGGACCATCGTGTTCGCGGACCTAAGGTCGCGTTCTCATAGAACAAATGCAGTGCCCCCCCAGGTCCGTTACCCTACGTGTTCGCGTAGGCCATGATCGCGTTCGCATAAGGTCAGGCCCAGGCGGCCTTTGCGTTTGCATGCATGGCCACGCGTTCGCGTAGAACAAAAAAAAGGGCCCCAGAAGTTTTACACTACATGATCGCGGATGAAGCTATGCGATCGCGAAGCACTAATTCCTTGGGCACCAGTAACAACAAAAACAACAAATTTTCTAAGTGTAAAACACCCCGTGGCTTATCCGAAATTCATGCTCTAAACCAAACATGAACGCAAGTCTAAAAACATCATACAGACTTGCTCGTGCGATCAAATCATAAAAATAACATGTAAAACTATGAATTAAGCCTCAAAACTCATTATTTTTCTCAAGAACACTTAAGTTCACTATTTCTCAACCGGACGTCTGAATCACGTCAAATAAACTCCGATTCTCACTAAATTTCACATATAGTATTCAAATACTATAATAAATTTGTACCGGGCTCCAAAACTAAAATACGGGCCCGATACCAATGGTTTCAAATGTTAATTCTTTTCCTTATTTCATTAATAATTCAGCAAAACAATTTCATTCAAAAATTAATTTCTAAGGTTTGGGATCTCAGAATTCAATTCTGGGCATAAGCCCAAGTCCCATATTTTACTGCAGACCTCCCGGGATCGTCAGAACATAGATCCGGGTCTATTTACTCAAAAGGTTGACTCAACTCAACTCAAACCAAACTTTAAATTCTAAAAATTAGTATTTCTTATATTTTCACATAAAAGCTTTCCGGTTTCATGCTCGGAATGTGCGCGCAAATCGAGGTAGTTAAAAATAATCTTCTTATGGTTAATAAGCCTAGAACGGAGTCTTAATTCATAAAATGACCCCTTGGATCATCACAATCGCCACCTCTAAAACAAACGTTCGTCCTCGAACGGACATAGAAGATTACCTGAATTCGCAAAAAAGTGTGGATATCTACTCTGCATGTCCGACTTGGAATCCCAAGTAGCTGCCTCAACGGGCTGACCTTTCCACTACACTCGAACTGAAGGATAGCTCTTAGAACTCAACTGACGAACCTGCCAGTCTAAAATGGCTATCGGCTCCTCCTCATAAATCAAGTCTTAGTCCAATTGGACAGAGCTGAAATCTAACACGTGGACGGGTCACCATGATATTTTCGGAGCATAGATACATGAAATACCGGATGAACGGAGGATAACCATGGAGGCAACGCAAGTATATAAGCTACCTCCCTCACTCTATCAAGAATCTCAAATGGCCCGATATACCTAGGGCTCAACTTGACCTTCTTCCCAAATTTCATGACACCCTTCATGGGCGATACCCGAAGCGATACTCTCTCTCCAACCATGAATGCCACATCACGAACCTTACGATCGGCATAACTCTTTTGCCTGGACTGAGCTACACGAAGCCAATACTGTATAATCTTGACCTTATCTAAGGCCTCTTGAACTAAGTCTGTACCCAATAACCGAGACTCTCCCGGCTCAAACCATCCAACTGGCGATCTACACCACCTACCATATAATGCCTCATAGGGAGCCATCTGAATGCTCAACTGATAACTATTATTGTAGGCAAACTCCGCTAACGGCAAGAATTGATCCCAAGAACCTCCAAAGTCAATAACACAAGCGCAGAGCATATCTTCTAGAATCTGAATAGTACGCTCGGACTGCCCGTCTGTCTGAGGATGAAATGTTATGCTCAGCTTAACTTGGGTACCAAACTCTCGCTGAACTGCGGTCTAAACGTGCGAGGTAAATTGCGTACCTCGATCAGAAATGATAGATACGGGCACACCGTGAAGGCGAACAATCTCTCGAATATATATCTCGACCAACTGCTCCGAAGTGTAAGTACTTGCCACTGGAATGAAATGTGCTGATTTAGTCAGCCTATCTATAATAACCCAAACGGCGTCAAATTTCCTCTGAGTCCGTGGGAGTCCAACAACGAAGTCCATAGTGATACGCTCCCACTTCCACTCAGGAATCTCTATCTGCTGAAGTAAACCACCAGGTCTCTGATGCTCATGTTTGGCAATTCAAACAATGATCCACATAAGCAACAATATCCTTCTTCATCCTTCTCCACCAATTGTTCTGTCGCAAGTCCTGGTACATCTTGGCAACACCTGGGTGAATAGAATACTTAGAACTGTGAGCCTCCTCAAGGATCAACTCACGAAGACCGTCAATTTTAGGCACACATATACGACCATGCATCCTCAAAAAACCGTCATCTCCAACTGTAACTTTCTTGGCATCACCGTGTCGAACTGTGTCCCTAAGGACCATCAAGTGCGGGTCATCATCTTTCCGATCTCCGATACGGTCGAATAAGGAAGACCGAGCAACTGTACAAGCTAGAACATGGTTGAGCGAAATATCCAATCTCAATTACTGATTAGCCAACGTTTGAATGTCTGAAGCTAATGGTCTCTCACTAACTGGAATACATGCAAGGCTGCCCATACTTAATGCTTTTCTACTCAATGCATCGGCCACCACATTAGCCTTTCCCGGATGATATAATATAGTGATGTCATAATCTTTCAATAACTCTAATCATCTCCTCTATCTCAAATTAAGATCTTTTTGCTTGAACAAGTACTAGAGGCTACGATGATCCGTGTAAACCTCACATGGCACGCCATAAATATAGTGCCTCCAAATCTTCAACGCGTGAACAATGACTGCCAACTCTAAGTCATGGACCAGATAATTCTTCTCATGAATATTTAACTTATGTGACTCATATTCTATCACCCTGCATCCTGCATCAATACTTCTCCAAGCCCAACATGGGAAGCATCAAAATATACCGTGAAAGGTCCTGAACCTGATGGTAACACCAATATCGGTGCTGAAGTCAAGATCGTCTTGAGCTTCTGAAAGCTCGCCTCACACTCATCCGACCATTTAAATGGGGCACCATTCTGAGTCAATCTCGTCATCGGGGCTGCTATAGATGAGAACCCCTCCACAAAATGACGGTAGTATACCGCCAAACCCAAGAAGCTTCTGATTTTTGTGGCTGAAGTGGGTCTAGGTCACTGCCTCTATCTTCTTAGAATCTACCTGAATACCATCTACTGATACGACATGACCCAAGAAATCTACCGAGTCTAACCAGAACTCACACTTTGAAAATTTTCATACAACTGATTATCCCTCAAAGTCCGGAGTGTACGGAGGTGCTGTTCATGCTCCTCCCGACTGCGGGAGTATATAAGAATATCATCAATGAACACAATTACTAAGGAATCCAGATAAGGCTTGAAAACTCGATTCATCAAATCCATAAAGGCTGTTGGGGCATTAGTCAAGCCAAAAGACATCACCAAAAATTCATAGTGCTCATACCTTGTCCGAAAGGTTGTTTTAGGAACATCGGACGCCCTAGTCTTCAACTGATGGTAGCCCGATCTCAGATCAATTTTCGAAAACACCCTGGCACCTTGAAGTTGATAAAATAAATCATCAATTCTTGGCAATGGATCCTTATTTTTTATAGTAACTTTATTCAACTACCAGTAATCTGTACACATCCTCATCGATCCATCCTTTTTCTTTACGAACAAGACCGGTGCACCATAGGGCGAGACACTAGGCCTGATGAAACCCTTATCAAGCTGATCTTGCAACTGTTCTTTCAATTCTTTCAATTCTGGTGGGGCCATCTGGTATGGAGGAATAGAAATGGGCTGAGTGCCCGGAGCAACATCAATACAAAAATTGATATCTCTGTCAGGTGGCATTCCCGGCAGGTCTGCAAGAAACACTTCCAGAAATTCCCGAACAATGGGCACTGACTCTATTGAAGAAATCTCGGCATAAGAATCACGAATATGATCCAAATAAGCCAAACATCCCTTCTCAACCATGCGACGAGCCTTGGCATAAGAAATCACTCTGCTGGGAGAATGACCAGGAGTCCCTTTCCATTCTAACCGAGGCAATCCCGACAAAGCTAAACTAACTGTCTTGGCGTGACAGTCCAGGATGGCATAATAAGGTGACAACCAATCCATTCCCAGTATGACATCAAAATTGACCATTTCAAGAAGCAACAGGTCTACACTAGTTTCAAGACCCTCAATAATGACTACGCACGAACGACATACACGATCTACAACAATAGCCTCCCCCACCGGCGTAGACACATAAACATGTACCCTTAAAGAATCGCGGGGCACAACCAAATACGAGGCAAAATAGGACGACACATAAGAATAAGTAGACCTCGGATCAAACAAAACTGAGGCATTTCTATTGCAAACTGAAATGATACCTGTAATGACAACATCGGAGGACTCCGCCTCGGATCGAGCTGGAAATGCATATAATCGGGGATGGGCTCCACCACCCTGAACCACGTCTCTGGAAGGACCTCTGATGGGCGGACCTCCACCTCTAGCGGGCTGGCCTCCACCCCTAGTGGCCTGACCTCCGCCTCTAACAATCTGTCCTCTACCTCTGGCTACCTGACCCCTACTCCTGGCTGGCTGGGCAAGTGGTGCTGGAACTATAGCACGGGAATTCTGATACTGAGAATTATCCGACGCGCGAGGACAATATCTGGCAATGTGCCTCGGGTCTCCACAAGTATAACAAGATCTCGGTTGCTGAGACTACTGGCCGGCAAACTGACCTTGTCGACCAGTATAACCACCCTGAACACTCTGGAGAGGAGGTGCACTGATGGGAGCTGGTGCACCGTAGACTGGATGAGTAGAAGGAGGAATATAAGAACCGCGACTAACTGAGGTACCATGTGAAGCCTGAAATGCTGAATGGAATGGCCTGGAAGAATGACCTCTGCTAAAACTAACCCCGCCTCCAGATGAGGCACCACTGATACCACCGGAATGGCGAGGCCTCTTGTTTGATACCTGACTCCCCATCCCAAGAATCGACTCAACCCTCCTGGCCACATTAGCCGCATCCTAAAAAGAAATCTCAGTCCCTATCTCTTTGGCCATTTACAACATAACGGGCTGAGCAAGGCCCTCAATAAATCGCCTGATCCTCTCTCTCTATATATGAAACAAAATAATAGCATGTCTAGCCAAATCCACAAAATGATTCTCTTACTGGGTCACAGTCATGTTGTCCTCCTGAAGTCACTCAAAATAGTGATGCTTCTCCTCTAGAGTATTAATTGGCAAAAACTTCTCCAAAAAGAGATGAGAAAATTGATCCCAACTCAAAGTAGGTGACCCAACTGGTCTAGTCAGCAAATAATCCCTCCACCATTTCTTAGCGGACCCGGTCATCTGAAAGGCAGAGAAATCGACCCCATTGGTCTCCAAGATACCCATATTCCGAAGTACTGCATGACAGCTATCAAGATATTCCTGAGGATCCTCTAAAGTCTCACCACTGAAATGAACAAGGAATAACTTAATGAACCTGTCCAATCTCCACAAAGCATCGATGGACATAGTTGTCCCATCAACGGGCAGCGCTGGAGCAACTGGCTGAATTACCCCAACTGGATTGGTTGCTGGGGTCTGAACCTGAGGAGTAGTCTGAACAGAAGTGTGGACCCCT
Source organism: Nicotiana knightiana (assembly GCA_005239525.1). Classification (NCBI taxonomy): domain Eukaryota; kingdom Viridiplantae; phylum Streptophyta; class Magnoliopsida; order Solanales; family Solanaceae; genus Nicotiana; species Nicotiana knightiana. Next base: position 89,003 of record ML429045.1, on the reverse strand, counting down.
CCTCCAGCCTGAGATGCAACTTCTGCAATAGGGAATGTGCCAGTCTAGGCTACACTCTCCATAATGCCCACTAAACGGACCAAAGCATTCTGAAATACCGGGGTGGCAATAAACCCCTCTGGGACCTGATCTGGCCCCACTGGAACGGTCTGAGCTGGAACTCCCTCATTAATCTCAATCTGTGGTTCCACAGCTGGGGCTGCTGTCTGAGCAATGGGTTGAGTCCTGCCCCTGCCTTGGCCACTGGAGCGACCTTGGCCTCTGTCCCTAGTAGAAGCTGCTGCTGCTGGAGGATCGGAGTGTTGGTCAGCGGAAGAGGAAGCACATTTTCTCGCCATCTACGAGAGAGTAGAAGAGTTCAATCAGTAGTTGAAATACCAAGAATCGCATGACAGAGTATAAATAAAAATGAGCTTGTTCCTAACTTCATAGTCTCTGAGAGATAAGTACAGACATCTCCGTACCGATCCTTCAGACTCTATTAAGCTTGTTCGTGAATTGTGGGACCTATGCAACCTAGTGCTCTGATACCAACTTGTCACGACCCAAATTCCCAACCTTAGGGATCGTGATGGCGCCTAACACCACACTTGCTAGGCAAGCCAATGTTAGAATTAGATTAGCTATTTTGCTTTGGTTACTTATTTAAACACAATAAAACAAATTTAGAGTAGATTAAATCTAATGATTTACGGCGAATAAAATTCCAAAAATAAAATGATAACCACAAACTTCTATGAATACTACAATTAATGGGCTGAAAGAAATAATATATCTGTTTTGAGTAAAATAAAACTGTCTCTATAAACTAAGAGAAGACTCCAGGAATATGCGATCGCCGGCAGATATACCTCGTGTCTCCGAATGATAAATGACCTCTACTAAAATCTCTAACACTGGCCAGTACCTGGATCTGCACAAAAAAGTGCAGAGTGTAGTATTAGTACAACCGACCCCATATACTGAGTAAGTGCCGAGCCTAACCTCGGCGAAGTAGTGACGAGGCTAGGACAAAACACCACATAAAACCTGGACATTGAATCATGCTAACAGGAAATAATAGTAATTAAAGAATGTAAACAATAATTAATGGGAAGGGAGCATGCGATAGGGAATTTTCAACATAAGGAATGAGGAAAACAATAAGGCAAACACAGATAGTGATCAACTATAATTTTAGCAATTAAAGATAGAAAGTAAACTTGCACGGCATCACCCTTCGTGCTTTTACTCTCAGCCTCACCAAATAATAAATAGAATACACGAAATCACCCTTCGTGTTTTTACTCTCATCCTCACCAGATTATACTTAAGAATTGCACGGCATCACCCTTCGTGTTTTTCACTCTTCCTCACAATATAATTAAGTCATGCACGACATCACCCTTCGTGCTTTACACTCTTCCTCACAAGAAGCAGTATTTCATCATAATTTCTATCACCATTTAATATTTCAATCTCAACTCAATGTTCTCAAAGGAATTTCAAAAGAAATCAATATTTCATCATGGTTACTATCATCATTTATCATTTCAATCTCAACTCAATGTTCTCAACATTTCACTAACAACAATAATCACAGATGATGGGCTTTAAGACAACCAGAATAACAAGAAATAGTATTTACTCGCATGGTATGACCTGAACACAACGTATACATACTCGTCACCTCACCTATACATTGGATTTAACAAACAAACAGGTAACAAGTAGTCATACAATACCTATTCCCTCAATCTAAGGTTAGACACAACACTTACCTCAATTCCGCAGGCCACTCACTGCTCAATTACCGCTTTTCCTTTCGAATTCACCTCCAACACACTCGAATCTAATCATAATTAGTTAAATATCATTAACTAATGCTAAAGAAACCAACTTTACTGAAAAATTATGGTTTTCTTAAGTTTTCTCAAAAAAAGTTAAAAACCGACCCCGAGCCCGCTTGGTCCAAACTCGAGGTTCAAACCAAATTATGTTTACCCATTCATCCCCGACCCGAATATGCAATTAGTTTCAAAATCCGACCTCAATTCGCGGTAAAATTCAATTTTTACAAAATTTCCTAGTTCTACCCAAACCCTCAATTTTTACCATGAAAATTCATGATTTTTTATTTAAAAGTGATGAAAAACATTGGGTAATTGAAAGAGTAGAGTTTAGAATGGATTACCTACACTTTGGGGATGAACTTTGGTGAATAAAATCGTCCTTAGGGATTGGTAGTTCGAAAAATAGGTTCTGCTCGAGTTTTAAAATTATTTTTATATAGTTGGGCAGGCTTTCTACGCGATCGCGTGAGCCTGCCTACGTTCGTGATGCTTTAGCAGTTAGACCATCGCGTTCGCGGAACTAATGTCGCATTCGCATAGAAAAAATTCACTCCCCCCCCCAGGTTTGTTCCCCTATGCGCTTGCGTGGGCCATGGTCGCAATCGCATAAGGTCAGGCCCAGGCGGCCTTCGCGATGCGTGCATGGCCACGCGTTCACGTAGAACAAAAAAAAGGCCCCAGAAGTTTTACACTACGCCATCGTGGATGAAGCTACGCGATCGCGAAGCACTAATTCCCTGGGCACTAGTAACAGCAAAAACAACAAATTTTCTAAGTGTAAAACACCCTGTGGCCTATCCGAAACTCACCCGAGCACTCGGGGCTCTAAACCAAACATGAACGCAAGTCTAAAAATATTATACAGACTTGCTCGTGCGATAAAATCATAAAAATAACATGTAAAACTATGAATTAAGCCTCAAAACTCATCATTTTTCTCAAGAACACTTAAGTTCATTATTTCTCAACCGGACGTTTGAATCACGTCAAATAAACTTCGATTCTCACCAAATTTCACAGATAGTATTCAAATACTATAACGAATCTGTAACGGGCTCCAGAACTAAAATATAGGCGCTATACAAATGGTTTCAAACGTTAATTCTTTTCTTTATTTCATTAATAATTCAGCAAAATAATTTCTTTCAAAAATTGATTTCTAAGGCTTGGGACCTTGGAATTCAATTTCGGGAATACGCCCAAGTCCCATATTTTACTGCGGACCTCCCGGGATCGTCGGAACACAGATCTGGGTCCATTTACTCAAAAGGTTGACTCAAGTCAACTAAAACCAAACCTTAAATTCTAATAATTAGTATTTCTTATATTTCACAATAAAAGCTTTCCGATTTCACGTCCGGATTGCGCACGCAAATTGAGGTATTTAAAATTAAACTTTTTATGGTTAATAAGCCTAGAACGGATTCCTAATTAATAAAATGACCTCTTGGGTCAGCACAGATGATGAAGTTGCTTGACTTGATTGGAATGGGATGCAACAGTTCTGGAATGGGATGCAGCAGTTCTTTCAAGTTTTCTTCTAGTAATGGTTGGTCTATCATTCCATTTTAATCCACTTGTTGTCTTGTAGGCACATTCATGAATATCTGCTGCGGACCTATTTTCACCACCATGAAAAAACACTCTTGGTTTACCTCCACTAGACTGCCAAAACAAAAAATATTTAGTAAAGTTGTTAAAGCAAACAAGATATAAAGTTAAGTTCGAAGTACTCACAGAAAAACACTTGAACCCACTGCTTAATTGAAACAGTCCAAACCCAGAACTTCTAGTTCCTCTTCCACTACCTCTACCAGTTCCTTTTCATATTCCAGGGGCAGAGATAGTTGAAGCTGAAGGTGTATTACTTCCTCTACCTCTACCAGTTCCTCTTTCCTGCCAACAGCAGCAGGGGAAGAAGTAGTTGAAATTGAAGCTCTAGGATCAGTTGTTCCTGTTCCTCTTCCTCTGCCTCTACCTTAACATCTTTCTCTATATGAAGCATTTGCAGGAGTAGAATCTGCAAGCCTTGGTTTCTTGGGGCAGCTCCTTTTGTTGTGTCCATAGACACCACAGTTTGAATTTGTCATCTCCATACACATTCTTGAAAGCTTTCCAGACATAGGATGTTCAGTTTCTTCTCTTCCTCTCTTCTTTTTTGGTCTTTCCAGGCATCTTTTTAATTGGTGGGGGTTGAATTGGTAGATTGGTAGATGTTGGCCACATCGGCATATTTGGCGCAGATTGGATAAATGTTGAATATGCCTTCAGATAAATGGATTTGTGGTACCAGTGAGATATGTAGTTAATTGGCTCAATGTTCCTGAAGTGCATAACAACAATTACATGAGCATAAGGGAATCCCTTCAGTATCCATGACCTACAGGTACAAGTCTGAGTTTGCATATTCACACAGTGCTTCAATACCACTCTTAATAAGGTATCCTCAACCTCATATCCATATTCACCATTCCATTTGATTGTACATCTTATAGACTGGGCTATGTTATCCTGGTACATTTTCATAGCAATTGGGAATATATCACATATCCATGTATCTGCAAACTCCGTCAACTTTCCTATTCTCTCCATCATCTTCACTATGAGTTCCTCCAACATTGTGATAACTGTCTTGTATCTAGCATCAAGTATCCAAGCATTAAAGTTCTCGCACATATTGTTGCCAATTATATCACATTTCCTGTCACAGTTGAAGTAGGCTCTGCACCAGGTTTCCTTGTTATACTTCAAGAGGCTCTCACATATTCCATTCCCAAGCATATTCAAGTTGTCCATGTGGAAATTCAATTCTGCCACACATGATGCTATAGCACACCTCCAGAAGTTGTTTCTCCTCTCTAATCCTCTCCAATCTTTGGACAAGTTTGCTAATATATTCTTGGCACACCACCTATGTTCACTTTCAGGCAACACTTCTGATACAACTTTAAGCAATCCCTGTAACATAAGAAGAATATATTAGTTTCCAACAGAAATAGAAATAAGAAAAATTAAATATTGACATCAATGAAATAACCTTTTGCATATCAGACATGATAGTTAGATACCTTCCATCTTAAAGCTCTAAGTCATGAGTCACACATTTCAGAAACCATGTCCAAGTGAAACTGTTCTCAACCTCTAAATGGCCTAAGCAATAGGGAACATCTGATTGTTGCCATCCTTTGATACTGCTACAAGAATTTGACCCTTACAAATGCCTTTCAAAAAGCATCCATCAAGGCCAATTATCTTTCTGAAACCTTCAGACCATCCTTTTTCATAGCATAGAAGCACACATAAAATAAATTGAAGACAAGCTTGCTTTCACCTTGATTATCTACCTTCACAACACAAGTTGTACCTAGATTTGTCTGTAACAGAATATCTCTATAGTCATAGAGTCTCTTGAACTCAGCATGCACATCACCTGTTATCTCCTTTAGAATTTTTGCTCTAGCTCTATGGATAGTAGACCTACCAACATACATGTCCAGATCATCCTTAATGAGTTTCTTCAGCTCCCAAACTTTCATATTTGGTTGAGACATAATCTTATCCATGTAATGCTTTGCAAGGTATCTGAAGTTGCAAAGCTTGTTTTTATTTGTTTTGTAACACTTGTGGACATGACAATACTTTTTTACCTTAAAATTTTTGGATCTGCCATCTTTGCTTGTAGCCAACAGCCATGGACATTTTGTGTGCATGCATTTTACCCTCACCCTACTAGGTTCATTAATATACTTTTCAATTTGAACTCCTTTCTGAATTGCATACTTAGTAGCAGCCAACCTAAACTCATCAACACTCTCAAAAATCATCCCCAACTCCCATGTTATTTTCTTGACAGTTGGATCAAATATCAGATCTTTCTTCTTCCTCTTGGCAACCATTCTCTCCTTATGTTCTTCATCAAATTCATCTTCAGCATCTGAAGGAAAACTTTCAGCATCAGAAGACCTAAAATAAGGCTCATCTATCCCTACTAAGCATGTGTACCTATTTTTCTTGCTACTAGTTCTTAATTCATCAAAACTAATATCAACTCCTGCATCACCTAGGTTAATATCACCCCTATCTTTTGGAATTTCACTCCTTTTCCTCCTATATTCCTCAGTTCATCCCTACACTCTGCAAATTCTTCATGAACATCAGATCCATAATCATTATCATCAGGAACATGTAAATCTACTCCATCACTCTCATAACTATCGTGATTATCAAAGTCTGAATCATTCTCATTGTCATCCTCATCCTCACCCTCATCATCATCTGATTCACTATCTACTTCACTCTCTTGTTTTCTTAAAGGTGCGGGGGCAGGGGCAGGAGCAGGTTCAGGTTCACACTCACTATCTTCTTCTTCTTCTAAAACAAATGTGCTCTTAAAAGTTCCACTATTACTCCCACCAATCCCTTTACTAGCTTCATTTATGTCAACAACATTTAAAGGGACAACACGAGTCTCATAAATATCTAAGGTATTCCCAATTTTCCAATTCATTACAAATGTCTAATATATCCTTGTCTGTGAGAATATTTACCAATTATCTATCTTATCCATTGCACAAATTACAACTCCACCACATTTTTAAATTCATATACCATAGTGTGGTTCATCAGTTCAATAAAAGATAATAAATCCACATCTACATCTAAAGTCAATGTTTGACTACCACTCACATAACGAGCAAATTTACAAGGAACTAAGACCCTATTATGGTACCACCTGAGTGTAATCAATTTAAAAGATATTTTCTGGAAATAAACAAGGGGACAAATAAATCGACTGCCACATGCAACAACTGAAAATAAAGAAATACAGATGAAATACAAAAGTGGAGACAAAGAGAAAAGCATATCACATTGTTCAAAGCAATGCTATTACAATATTCACTTAAACTCTAACTTTACACACGGTTTGCAAACACAACGTAAATCTTTTTATAAAAAACTATTTGTAAAGGCAACAACACGACAACTTCACACTTATACCGGCAATGCCAAAAGAATCCCTTTTTAAAAAGTCCAAATACTCTAAAGCAAATAGAAGAAATTTCAAAAAAATCCTAGGTTCAACCCACCAACTACTAAAATAAACGGGTAATGCAAGGAGAAGAAAATTACTAATCTAAAATCGCATAAATCCACCTTTCGTACAAGATGAAAGCCTTTCTTGAGATAATCACCGGAATCGCTGATCACGCTCAACTATGTCTAATAAAAGACTAAACGGGCGTTGCAAATATAATCTTTGGTATTAAGCCCAGAGTCGATCCCACAGGGAGTTAACGTATCAAGCAAGTTGTCAGAATACTAAACTGTCACTTGGTGTTGTTTAAACTACTACAACTGAATGAAAATATTAAAACTAAAGATTAACTACAATAAGGTGTAAACAATTGTAATAAAGGTCTAANTTTTTGGGTCTATTTATATGTTTGGGATAAACCCTAAACATGTAGGAGACTTCTATTCCAACCGGAAAACACTTAAACTCTTCAAAACTCGGAATTGATCGGACCTCGGGACCCAGGCGTTTAGGACCAAACGCCCCCTTAAAGCCAGGGCAGACCTGGCTTTAGGGATCTAACGCCCCACTAACGCCAGGATGACCCTGGCTTTAGGGGCCAAACGCCCCACTAACGCCCGGGTTGGCCTAGCTTTAAGGCCAAAATGCCCGGGTATAGCCCGGGTCACTCCTTTTCGACTCTTGAGCGTATTTTCGACGTTCATGCATCCATTTAGCTCGGTTTTCATCTCCAACGCACCTACACATGAAATAGACTTCATTATGCACATAAAGAGTGTATTTTTATCACTAACACACATAAAATGTAAGGCATATAACTTGTTAAACCATGAATTCTAGCCACGCATCAATCGCCTTCACCAGAACTCCTTCGAGATGAATTGAGAAATGAGAGTAATTTGCGGTAAATTAGTGTTAACCCTTTTTTCTGATGGGTCGGGTAGGGTCGGGTTGATTACTATAAGATAAGAGGTAAAAAATAAGTGGGTCAAGTTTATAAACTAAAGTCAAACGCATGAAATATACGGATGAACCTTTTACAGGACCTGGTCAAAAGAGGTGTGTACTAGATACACTTTAGAAAAGTTGTGTGTGTAATGTTATTATCGTACACAGAAAGTATGTAAGGAGAATTTGGGCCAAAGGTTAGGTGTCAACTTATGTATTTTGCCTTAAAGTTATAATTGACAGAGATATATTTGCAAGTTACTCATCCCCTATTCTTCGGTGTAACTACCCTTGTCATATATATTGGGTATAATTTGGTATGCTTAATATTTAATTTATTATGTAATTGTTTAAACTAGGGGCGTACAAATCGAACCGGCAAACTACATCAAACAGAAAAGTCAATCTAAACAGATTAAAAATTCGATTAGGTTTAATTTGATTTGATTTTATTTAGTATTGAGTAAAAATACCTGAACCAAACCGGCATATAAATATATAATTTTATATATACTTTTAAGACTTTTTAAAAAAAAATCTTTAAAAAATGTCTAGAAATATTAAGGTTTCTCTTATGGGTTGTAATATCTATACTATATTAAAAGCACGAAGGCCCTTAGCAGAATGTCGTTCGTCTTTTTTACCCATCAAAAATAAATTTTATATTGGACAATGATGTAATTTAAGTTAATTTCCTAATATAGGACTTCAAAATCAACTGAAATTTTGATTATTAAATTTTTCTTATTTGAACTTTAAATAAACTTATAATATTTTGGTTACCTAAATTTGTTTCTTATTTAAATTTTGTAAATTAATATAACTTCCTAAAAAAAATAGATCTATTCTAGGTCTTTAATTATTGAAGTTGACTAAGAAAATTCTAAACCAAACTTATAGGCACATCAGTAAGAAAATATCTGTAAGTAAATTTAGAAACGACACGCCTATATTTGAAAATAATAATAGTTTGTGGTAGTAACAAATACTACAATATACTTTAAGTTTTTTTTTTTTTACGTATTGTAATATATACTTGTATTAAACAAAAGCTCAATTAGAATATTGGATAAGCGAAGTGTATATAAGATACTCTAATTTATATATTGAAATTAATATCAATAAATTGTATTGTAATTAATAAGAACTTTAAGTTAGTTTTAAGGAAATCTTCCTACATATTTCCTTAAAATATTTTCTTATTTGAAAAATGTAGGAAGTTCTAATATTTAAGATTTTAAAATTTATTAATATAATTATAATACGTACCTTATGTAATTCTTTAAGATACATGATATAATTTTATCCAGTATAAAATTTATTTTTAAAGAGTAACAATTAAAGTTTTGCAAATTTTATTTTTAATGAAACTTCAACATGAAAAATATTTCATCAATTCCTTTATCTTTTAAACATATATTTGTCCTTGGAAAAAATTATTATTTAATTATTTTGAATACATTAGGATTTTGAGATCAACTAAAATTTTGCTTATTAAATCTTTATTTATTTTGTAAGAAACACTAATATTTACTCAGTTTGGCCTAACTTATTGGATGTGTTTAATTGAGAATGAAGTTTAAGAAAGAAGAAAGACTTTTAAAATTTATGGTCTAAAATAAACCACAAATGTTTCTGCAACGATATATTATCTTCTTAAAAGTTAATTAGAAAATTTAAAATTAAATTGATTTTAAATAAGGAAGTATGACATTCTTTTGCTGGGACGGGTTAGAAAGAGAAGTATGACACATAAATTGAGATAGAAGGAATAAGATTTTAAAATCTAAGATTTTGTCTTAACATAAATCATTCAGTAAATGAATTATATGACATAACTATAATTCCTTCGAAAAATGTAGTAAGCCAAAGCAAATATCTGTTTTATCGAAGAATCATTAGAAATATATGGGCTCAACATTCTCTTAATCGTCTTCAGACACAACTAAAGAGTACACTAATTTATTAGAGCAATTAAGCAACTAAGATAATCAATAAATATGAGTTTCTGGTTTCATGATAAAGAAAATACTTGTACTAGAAAGTCAGAAAAGATTTTTATACATTTAACTGAGTGTAATCAACATTCTCCACTTTCAGAAACTTACACTTTTTTCTTTTCTTTTTATTTATAACTCAAGTATATATATTTATAATATTTATGTAATTTTTTAGAAACTCTAAATGCCCATTAATACTGGGTACATGCGCAATGTGCGTACCCTAAAACTAGTTTAATTAAATGTAAAGTGCTCTATTTTTATTAACTTTAAATAATGATTTGTATAATCACTTTCTTATCAAGTGTTATTGAAATGCGACAATCTCTTTCTAAAAATCTTAATTTTACCCACCTCGATTTGCGTGTCAGTTCGACGTAATTCCGAAAAGCCTTTTTGTGAAAAATTGAAGAAATAAAAAATTTTGGCATTTAAAAGTGATTTTAGTTGACTTCGGTCAATATTTTGAGTAAATGGACCCGGATTCGGACCCGTATTTCAAGGTCCCGGTGGACACGTAGTAAAATATGAGACCTGTGCGTATGCCAGCAATCAAATTCCGAGTTCCCTAGCTCGAGATATGAATTTTTGACTAAAATTGAATTACCGAAAATTAATGATTTTGAAGAACTTAATGTTTGATCTTGAGGTATCGGGTTCGTATTTTGGTTTCGCAGCCTGGTACAGGTCCATTATGATATTTAAACCTTGTCTGTGAAATTTGGTGAGACATAGAACTAATTTGCGTGATTCGGACTCTCGGTTGAGAAAATAAAAATTTTAAAGTGTTCTTGAGAATTTCATGTGTTTTGGTGCTAAATTCGTAGTTCGAGGTGTTATTTTGGCGATCTGATCGCACGAGCAAGTTCTTGTAATATTTTTAGACTTGTGTGCATGTTTGGTTTGGAGCCACGAGGGCTCGGGTGCTATTCGGGCGATGTGCGAGTTGAGTTAAACCTCAACAAAGGCTGCTGGTGCACCAGATCTGTTGTGCCCGTACCTGCGAGCGATAGCCCGCAAGTGCAACCCAAGCCCGGACTTCATTTCTCCGCAGATGCGGACTCCTCTCCGCAGGAGCGGCACCGTAGAAGCGGAACCCTGTCCGCAGGTGCGGCCGCAGTGGCCCAGTTCTTTTCCATAGAAGCGGACGTCCTGTCCGCACGTGCAGATGCGCAGGTGCGACCAAAGCACCGCAGATGCGAAGGTCGGACAGTGAGTTCATTTAATTCGAACTCCAACCATTTTCTTCTTATTTTCAAAAGGATAGGAGACCTAGGGCGATTCTCAAAGGCATTTTCTTCCCCAAATCATAGGTAAGTGTTCCTTAACTCGTTTCTTTCAATCTTTTACTTCTTTTTACAAAAATTCAACCTAAAATCTAGGAATTTTATGGTAGAAATTGGAGGCTTGGGTAGGATTAGAAATTTTTGAGAAATTGGAAATTGGACCTTAATTTGGGGTCGAATTTCGAAACTAATTACATATTCGGGCTCGGGGGTGAATGGGTAAACGAATTTTGGTCCGAACCTCGAGTTTTGATAAAGCGGACCCGGGGTCAGTTTTTGATTTTTTGGGGGGAAATTTTGGGAAAATCTATAATTGTTCATTGAAATTGATTTCTTTAGTGATAATTGATGTTATTAAGCTAATTATGACTAGATACGAGTGGGTTGAAGGTGAATTCTAGAGGATAAGCGGTACTTGAACGGTGAGTGACATGCGGATCGAGGTAAGTGTCGTGTCTAACTTTGGCTTGAGAGATTAGGTACTAATTGACTACTTGCTACATGTTTGGTTATTGAGTATGATATATAGGTGAAGTGACGAGTACCTTTGTGTTGATGTCGAGTTATAGCATGTGAATGAGTCCTATTGTGGTAGCTGTTGTAGTCGCGATTCAGCTTGTTCATGCTCAGCTTATCTCATTGTTATATTGGGCATCTCTTATCCTGTTTTACTGAAATTTAGTAAGTGTTGAGTATTGACTCAAGGATGAGCTTGATATTGTGTCATTAAACATTGAAGTAAGACCGATTTATGATATTTTTGTCTCTCCGTGTTGTTGATCTTTGTTTTGGTAAGGAAGAGTGTAAAACATGAAGGGTGATACCATGCAATGTTTGTGAGTGAGTGATAATGCACGAAGGGTGATGTCGTGCCATGTTTTGTGAGTGATAATGCACGAAGGGTGATGTCGTGCCATGTTTTGTGAGTGATAATGCACGAAGGGTGATGTGGTGCTATGTTTTGTAAGTGATAATGCACGAAGGTTGATGTCGTGTCATATTCTGAGAGAGTAAAAGTACGAAGGGTGATGTCGCGCCGTTCTATTATTCATATGGTGAGATTGAGAGTAAACCACGAAGGGTGATGCCGTGTAATTTTCTTTACTGTTTTTACTTGTTTATTTCGTTAAGGCATATTGATTGATTATGTCTTGTCCTTGTTTCTTATTCCTTACATTGTGAACCCCCCAGCATGTCCCCTTCCCGTTATTGCCTGTTTTTATCTCTTTATTTCTATTGTAGCTACTTGTATGATTATTCTATTAAGGTTATACGTGGGTGTTGTGTCCTAGCCTTGTCAGTACTTCGCTGAGGTTAGGCTCAACACTTACCAGTACATTGGGTCGGTTGTACTGATACTGCACTCTGCACTTTTTGTACAGATCCAGGTATCGGTCCGAGCTGATTCCGAGATTTGTAGCTGACTTCTACGCAGGAGAGCCAAGGTAGATCTGCCGACATCCGCAGATTCCTGGAGTCCCCTCCTATATGCTCATTACTGTTTTTCTTTAGTTCATAATCAGTTGTACACTTCTCTTTCAACCAAATACTTGTAGCTAAACATAGTAGTCCGTGAGTTGTGACCCCAGATCATGGGTAGATAGATATATAAATATCATATGCGCAGTGTTATTGTGAATTTTCGCTTCTTTATTTATTTTTCATGTGTTTGATTGTAGTAATTCTCTGCAAATTTTAAGATTTTTATGTTGTAAACCTCTAATGTTGGCTTGCCTAGCAAGTGCAGCACTAGGCGCCATCACGTTCCTGACTGTGAGGATTCGGGTCGTGACAAGTGGTATTTGGATAATTTATAATTAAATAGAACATACCATTATATAGGTATCATAATGATTTTTATGTTTAATTATTAAATTCAGTTAACTTTGAAAATGTACATCAACGAAAAATTATTGTCAGACGACTAAAAAAATAACTATCACTTGCCACTAAGAAAATTCTCCAAACGGATATAGTTAGTTTGATTTGATTTTGATAAAAACCAAACCAATCCGGTCCATGTCCACCCCTAATTTAAACACATTACCATTAATAATTGTTATTAATATATGCTATATTTTTTATTTGAATCTTGAATAAATATGATAAGATCACGATATGTCATCGGAAGCATATGGGGTTATATGTAAATATCTTTTAATAAAGAGGAATAATGGAATGTCATATAAAGAAATATTATTAACAACATTTCAAAGAAAACAGTCAAATGATATAAAAATCACAACTTAAATTGTATTATCACACGAATTCAAATATACAATTCTCTTGTTAACAATGTGAGTATCCTTGAAAGCCGGTAAAAAGAAACTCCTTATATGGGTTGAAGAAAATAACATCAAGAAAATAATTTAATTTAAGAAGTTGAAGAAATTACAAAAGAAGTGTATTAATTTTGCAAAAGTACAAGTAGCTCATCTTAATTTTCTCCACCAAAACCAATCAGTCTCATCTGATGCATGTTTTTTTAAAAGGACTTTTCGTGAATTAAAATTAACACAATTAGTTAATTTTTAATTTAGCTTCTCATGCCATTAACGGGTGCTTACTCCAAAAGCCAAAAGAAAGGAATACTATCAGTGACTCTTTTTTCTTCTTGGTTATCAACTCCTCTTCAAGTTTCCAACGACCATTTCTCATTTTGGAAGGACCATAGTTCGTCCACGGAGGGTGAGTCAGGACTTAAGATCAAGCCGAAAGGCGTAGTCGATGGACAACAGGTGAATATTCCTTTACTTCCCCTTGTTGGTCCCGAGGAACGGAGGAGGTTAGGTTAACCGAAAAATGATTATCGGTTCAAGAACGTAAGGTGTTCCTGCTTTGTCAGGGTAAGAAGGGGTAGAGAAAATATCTCGAGCCAATGCTCGAATACCAAACGCTACGGCGCTGAAGTAACCCATGCCATACTCCTAGGAAAGCTCGCACAATTTTGAGCAAGAGGATACCTGTACCCGAAACCGACACAAATGGGTAGGTAGAGAATACCTAGGGACTAGTTGAGCCCAACAGATAATTTGTACATCAAATCGAAAATTTTGAGACAATTGATAGAGTAGTCTGAAATCTTTGTAAATTCATTTAAGCCCTTATATTATGCAAATCCATGTGGGAAAATTTTATACTATTCAACGCCCTTCTACACTTGTATGGTGATTTTGGGGTTCACATTTAATATGGGCACACGAGTGTAAGAATGACCTTATGAGATAGATCTCGACTCGACGCCCTATACAAGAATATGAGCATCCAACCAAAAACTTTAAGACAAAAAATGTTCATAGAAACCAAAGACTTTTATCAACTCTAAATATTTTCTTGCACATAATTATGTGGTTAACACCTAAATTTGATGCAAACACATAAGTGCAAGCATGAATTACCAAAAGTTGGCTTAGTATCACGTGGAAAAACGAAATTTTGAACATCAATGAAAAATCTTAAGATAATTAGTATGGAAAGTCACTCAAAATCTTAAGTATACCCCTTGTAGAAGTTCTCACTACTAGAAATATATCAATTTGTGACTGAAAATGAATTAGTCGCTATTGGGACTACTGTTGCGACTACAGTATGTTGGACTTTAAGTCATTGGGCTTTAAAAATAAGGAGTGTGAATTGAAAAATTGTGGAAAATAAAATGGAGGGAAATGAAAATTTGAATCAAGTGAGCTTTGTCATGAACTTTGTACCACATTGGTGAAAGACAACTACACTTGTGTGTATAAATATAGGATCATTTCTTAGAGCTCTTAAAAGGAGTTGAAGAGAATGAACCCTCGCGCCGTCGTCGTCGCTCGGCTCGGCTTCGGCTTTGTCAAATGATCGATAAGATTATTTTTTGGACAAAAGTTATTTAATTAATTATTTAAGAATTAATTAAGTGCCAGTCAGTTCATTAACGGAATTAACTGGAATGTATAATCCAAAACATTGAACACTGCCTTTCCCTTCTGAACAGACAGCTCTTCCTGAACAGACATCACACCTCTTCCGACAATTGCCTATAAATTCCGAGGCATGGCTTCCTTTTCACTTACTGAAAATCCAGAATTTCCTTCTGAAAAGTACTGCATTCTACTTCGCAGTCTCTCTCTCAAATTCGTAAGTGTGATTTTGCTCCGTTTTTTGAGTTCGTTGGTATCCTGCAGTTTGTATTGCCACTGTTGCAGGAAGGTTTATTCTGTTTCATCCTGGGAGGATTTAATCCATTACCTTGGCAACTTGTGAGGGGGTTAAAATTCCTTAAGGACGCACAAGGAAATTGTGGACTCGGAATATTTCTTATCGTTTACAGATTTTTTGTTTCTTCTAACAGTTTTCTAATTTTTGTTTTAACACAGTATCGACAACAAGCTTAAGGAATTTTATTTTAACGTTTCTGTGTTGAAATTTATATTGAACAGTTATCTATATTTTGTATACTGGTTTGGAGACTAAAGCCTTTGTGCTTTCTACTCCAATAATTGTTCTGTCCGGTTTAAAGTATATCAAAACTTTACCGGAATAATAAACGTATGTGTTTGAAGTATATAAAAACTTCACCATTGTTACGTGTTGTATGTTTGGTTTGGTATTCAGTTTGAAGATATCAAAACTTCACTGATTTAACAAAGTTCTGTTTGTTTCCAACTCTACAGAAACATGACGAATGAAAACCAAACTAATGGAAATTTTGTTGGAACGGGTGCTTCATCGAGTGTAGCTGCTTCGTCAAGACCAGCACATACAATGGCACCGGCAGAAAAACCCGGGAAATTTTCCGGTACAGACTTCAAATGTTGGCAGATGAAGATGCTATTCTATCTAACTACACTAAGCCTGCAACGATACATCAAGGAGGATGTTCCAGTCGTGGGAAAAGATACTCCTGAGGCTGAACGATTTGTAGTAATTGAAGCGAAACACTCTGATTTCCTATGCATAAACTACATTTTAAGTTGTTTGGAGGATGTCTTGTATAATGTTTATAGTGTCATGGAAACTTCAAAAGAGTTATGGAACGCTCTTGAGAAAAAGTACAAGACCGAGGATGCTGGACTTAAGAAGTTCATTGCTGCAAAATTTTTAGAGTTTAAGATGATTGACACTAGGTCGGTCATCACTCAAGTCCAAGCATTACAAGTCATCGTGCATGACCTCCTTGCTGAAGGTATGACCCGAGTCAATAATTTTATTAATAATATTAATAGTGTTATTAATATTAAATTTGTTATTGAAGGTATGGTCATAAGTGAGGCGTTTCAAGTTGCTGCCTTCATTGAAAAGTTACCTCCTTTATGGAAGAACTTTAAGAACTACTTGAAGCACAAGCACAAAGAGATGACACTTAAGGATCTAATTGTTCGTCTAAGGATAGAAGAAAACAACAAAAATGCTGAAAAGAAGTCACGTGGCAGCTCGGCAATAATGGGAGCTAACATTGTTAATGAAGCACCGGGAAATAAAAAGAAAAGAAAGAAGGCATCTGGACCAAAGAATTACCCGAATAAGAAGAAATTCAAAGGTAGTTGTCACAACTGTGGAATCCCGGGCATAAGACCATAGATTGTCGTGCTCCGAAGAAAGAGCCACAAAAGAAGAAGAATCAAGCAAATGTGGTAGAAGTGGAGGAGTTGTGTGCCATGTTGTCTGAATGCAACTTGGTAGGAAATCCGAGAGAGTGGTGGATTGATTCTAGAGCCACCCGCCATATTTGTGCAAACAAGGAACTATTTTCTTCTTATGCTCCCGCAGGACCCGACCAAACTCTTTTCATGGGAAATTCATCTACGGCCAAAATTGAGGGAATTGGCAAGATTGCATTGAAGATGACATCCGGAAAAATTGTGACTTTAAATCAAGTTCTCCATGTTCCAAAAATTTGCAAGAATTTAGTATCTACAGCACCTCTTGTCAAAAATGGATTTAAGTGTGTATTTGTTTCCAATAGTGTTGTTTTAAGTAAGAATGATATGTATGTAGGCAAAGGTTACCTGAATGAGGGCCTTTTTAAGCTAAATGTAATAGCTATTCCTATCAATAAAGTTGAAACTTCTTCTTACTTAGTTGAGTCAAACACTTTATGGCATGCACGCTTAGGCCACGTCAACTTCAAAACATTACGGAAAATGATTAATTCGGAAGTATTGCCAAAATTTGATTGCATTAACTCAAAATATCAAATTTGTGTGGAATCAAAGTATGCTAAGCATCCGTATAAGTATATCAAAAGGAATTCAAGTCCTTTAGATTTGATTCACACAGATATTTGTGACATAAAGTCAACACCATCTCGCAATGGGAAAAAGTACTTCATCACTTTTATTGATGATAGTACGAGGTATTGCTATGTTTACCTACTTAGTAGTAAAGATGAAGCAATTGATGCATTCAAGCAATACAAGAATGAAGTTGAAACACAACTTAACAAAAAGATCAAAATGATAAGAAGTGATAGGGGTGGAGAATATGAATCTCCTTTTGAACAAATATGTTTGGAAAATGGCATTATTCACCAAACAACTGCCCCGTACTCTCCTCAATCTAACGGAATTGCGGAAAGAAAGAATCGAACATTAAAGGAGATGATGAATGCCTTGTTGATAAGTTCTGGTTTACCACAGAACTTATGAGGGAAGCTATACTTCACAGCAAATCGAATAATCAACCGTGTACCCCACAGTAAAACAAAGTCCATCCCGTACGAAAAATGGAAAGAAAGGAAACCCAGCTTGAAATACTTCAAAGTGTGGGGGTGTTTAGCTAAAGTACAAGTTCCTAAGCCTAAAAGGGTGAAGATAGGTTCAAAAACGGTTGATTGTGTATTTATTGGATATGTAACCAATAGCAAGGCATATTGTTTTCTGGTTCATAAATCAGAAAATCCTGAGATCCACGTGAATATGGTAATAAAATCAGATAATGTTGAATTTTTTGAAACTATTTATCCATATAAAAAGGAAAGTGAATTGTCCTACCAAAAGTTAAAACGACCTCGGGAGGTAACAACAGATGGTATGCCTAATGAGGAAAATCCGAGAAGAAGTAAACGTCAAAGGACATCTACTTCATTCGGTCCAGATTTTCTGACTTTTCTGCTAGAAAATGAGCCTCGAACCTTCAAGGAAGCAATGTCTTCCTCAGAAGCACAATATTGGAAAGAGGCTGTCAATAGTGAAATAGAATCCATATTGAGCAACCACACTTGGGAGCTGGTTGATCTTCCTCCAGGTAACAAAACTTTGGGTTCTAAATGGATTTTCAAGAAGAAAATAAAAAACGATGGCACTATTGAAAAATACAAGGCAAGACTTGTTGTCAAAGGATTTAGACAGAGAGAAGGTCTTGACTATTTTGACACATACTCGCCGGTAACGAGAATTACATCCATTCGGATGCTAATAGCGTTAGCCGCCTTGTATAGTCTTCAAATCCATCAAATGGATGTAAAAACGGCCTTCTTAAATGGTGATTTGGAAGAAGAAATTTACATGAACCAACCTGAAGGGTTTGTGGTTCCGGGAAAAGAAAAGAAGGTGTGCCGACTTGTTAAGTCCCTTTATGGACTAAAACAAACACCCAAACAATGGCATGCAAAATTTGACCAAACAATGTTGTCAAATGGCTTTAAGATTAATGAATGTGATAAATGTGTTTACATTAAGAACGTTCCAAATCATATCGTCATTATTTGCTTATATGTTGATGATATGCTAATAATGAGCAAAGACATTGCCGACATTCAAGCTACTAAGCGTATGCTTGCTAGTAAGTTTGATATGAAAGACGTAGGAGTTGCCGATGTAATTCTAGAATTAAAATCCAGAGGACTCCTCAGGTTCTGGCTTTGTCTCAATCACATTACGTTAAAATGGTACTTGAAAAATTCAAACACTTGGAATTTAGAAGTGCAAGAACTCCAATTGACTTAAACCATTATCTTATAAAGAATAAAGGTGAAAGCATGTCTCAATTGGATTATGCTCGTGTATTGGGAAGCTTAATGTATATCATGAACTGTATACGTCATGATATAGCTTGTGCAATAAGTAAACTTAGTCGATTCACAAGTAATCCCAAAAAACATCACTGGGTGGCAATGAAACGAGTTCTGGGATATTTGGAATNGTGGAGCAGTATCTTGGAAGTCTTCCAAACAGACGTGCATCGCTCGCTCTACAATGGAATCGGAGTTTATAGCTTTGGATAAGGCCGGCGAAGAATCTGAATGGCCTCAAAATTTCTTAGAAGACATTCCATTCTGGCCAAAACCTCTGGCTCTTATATGCATACATTGCGATAGTGAGGCTGCAATAGGACGGGCAGGGAGCATTATGTATAACAGAAAGTCTCGTCATATACGACGAAGACATAAAACCGTTAGACAACTACTCTCTAGTGGAATTATCACTATTGATTATGTAAGATCAAAGGATAATGTGGCGGATCCGCTTACAAAAGGCCTAACTAGAGAGGGAGTTGAGAAATCATCTAAGGGAATGGGACTATGGCCGAGGACAAGTCATCATGGCGGTAACTCTACCTAGAATTTTGGATATTCCGAGATCTAGGTTCAAGGAGCTCAAATAAAGTTGTGATTGACCGGTTCAACATTGTCAAAGTAAAATCTTTGGTCCCTTCTCGTGATGAAGACAATGTTCAGTAACAAGGATAGAACTTCACACGTTCTTTAATGATTACCTAAGTTTGATGTGGTGTCAATCTAAAGAATTACGCGTTTAGGAATCACCTATGTAAGTGTGAAGTGGAAGCCGCTTCAATGAGAATTCTGTAAGGCTAATTCTCTACGCACTTATGAAACCAGGCGGTGTTCATGGCTGAAACGAACACAACAATGAGAACCAAAAGCCGGTTAAGGGTTGGTTGTGTGACATATGGTTGTCTAGGTACACTAAAGTTTGGCGGTTCAAAGATATCAAATCTACCGATTGACCGAGTATATCCGACATATGTTCACTACGGAAAGTTCAAAGGGAAACCTACTTATCCAGATGCAATTAATCCTTACTTGCAAATCACATAGCTTTCATCTATGATCATTCTTGTTACAGCCATTCTCATTCATGTGGGGGATTGTTGGACTTTAAGCCATTGGGCTTTAAAGACAAGAAGTGTGAATTAAAAATGGTGGAAAATAAAATGGAGGGAAATGAAAATTTGAATCAAGTGAGCTTTGTCATGAACTTTGTACCACATTGGTGAAAGACAACTACGCTTGTGTGTATAAATATAGGATCACTTCTTAGAGCTCTTAAAAGGAATTGAAGAGAATGAACTCTTGCGTCATCGTCGTCGCTCGGCTCGGCTTCGGCTTTGGCTTTGGCTTTGGATTTGTGAAATGATCGATAAGATTATTTTTTGGGCAAAAGTTATTTAATTAACTATTTAAGAATTAATTAAGTGTCAGTCAGTTCATTAACTGAATTAATTGGAATGTATAATCCAAAACGCTGAACGCCGCCTTTCCCTTCTGAACAGACACCTCTTCCTGAACAGACATCACCCATCTTCCGACAATTGCCTATAAATTCTGAGGCATGACTTCCTTTTCACTTACTGAAAATCCAGAATTTCCTTCTGAAAAGTACTGCATTCTACTTCGCAGTCTCTCTCTCAAATTCGTAAGTGTGATTTTGCTCCGTTCTTTGAGTTCGTTGGTATTCTGCAGTTTGTGTTGCCACTGTTTGCAGGAAGGTTTATTTTGTTTCATCCTGGGAGGATTTAATCCATTACCTTGGCAACTTGTGAGGGGGTTAAAATTCCTTAAGTACGTACAAGGAAATTGTGGACTCGGAATATTTCTTATCGTTTACAGATTTTCTATTTCTTCTAACAGTTTTCTAATTTCTGTTTTAATACAATATCGACAACATAGTAGTCGGAAAAAGATCGAATTTTTATTATTTAAGTTCCCGCCTTCACATTTGCGACCGATTCGACAATAAATTAATATTTTAATTTATATTATTTGCGACCGTGTCAGTCGCACGGTTGACAGCATTAATTAGTCGTCTTACATAAGCTAAGCTTACGTGTATAGTTCTATAACTTAACAAAATAAATACAAGTTTCATGTAGGTCCTTGTGCAATATAATCCTTCTAAAGAAGATGAATTGTCTCTTTTATGATTAAAAAGTATATGGCTTGCTATTCAATTAATAGAAAAACTTTCAAATATTTTTATATTTTATTTTTAAAAAGACCTGAAGCACGACACACAAAGATGGTGATATCCATGTCTTCGTCGGTTAAAGCAAAGGTCGGTGGCCTGGTTTCCAACCTAGGGGTTAGACCAAATCAAATATTGGGCAGGGTCAGCCTATTTCTGGTTGAGTACATAATTCCACGTATTATTTCGTGTAAATATGCTTGACTTAATTATAGCTTGTTAGGCCAAGTTGTAAAAATAATTTTATTTTAAGAAGTATTTTTTTTTTTTAAATATTTTTTTCAAAAGTACTTTTGGTAAGAAACAGTTTATGCTTGATTAATTAATTTGAAAGAGCAGTAATTAATATTTGACCAAACGTTTAAAAACTACTTCTAAGTGTATTTTTCTCAAACGTATTCTTCCAGAAAGTACTTTTGGAGAAAAGCTATTTTTTCTGCTTCTCTCAAAGTTGCTTCTGATTCTCCTCAAAAGGAATTTTTTTTTTCTTCCAAAAGTTTGGCCAAACACTTCAACTTTGAGGAAAAACACTTTTTTCTTAAAAATAATATCTTTTTACGATTGGAGAAGTTTGATCAAACAGACTATTAAACACATAATTTTAAACAGAAAAAAATACTTCTAAAGTTTATAATTATATGTCACGTGAGTTGTATCACTATAAATTTATTATGCCGTTAAAGATAAAATCATGATAAAGTAAATGACTAGAATAAGGAGAGTGCTATATATTCTGCTTGACCAGGTTTTTAAATTCAGCTTATTTTGAAAAGTATTTTTCTCAAAAGTATTTTTACCGAGAGACACTTCATGTTTGACTAATTAATTTGAAAAATATTTCTGAACAGGAATAAGTGTTGGCCAAAATTTTAAAAAGTACTTATAAGTGTATGTTTTTCAAAACTAATTTTCAAAAAAAAAAATGTTTTTAGAGAGAAACTATTTTTTTCTTGCTTCTCCAAAATTGCTTTTATTTCTACTAAAAATAATTCTTTTTATTTTAAAAGCTTGACCAAACACTTTAATTTTGACCTCATAATAACTTTACCAAACATACTATTAATTAGCTAGTGAGTTGATAAAAAGGAAAATGAGATTCGAGACAGATAGAGAAAGATATCTAAATAATAGATGTGGTGGGAGCTGATAAAGATTGCATATTGACGAGACATATTTATGTCTAATCTAATGTTAATTTTAGTATTAATTACCACATCAAGAATAGAAATTAAAGAGCCTGCAACTTTGGTATACCTCGTTTTTTCTTTTTTAAATTCAATTGTATACAGCAGCCTATCAGTAACTAACATGCATAACTACTTTATCACAACATTAAAATAGGAAAAAATAATGAAGGAAAAACGTGGTGGGAGTTACTGTAAACAAGTCTTCTTCCTTCTTATCTTGATGTACTTGAAAGAAAATTCCATGGGTAGCATTTTGATTATTTCCTCTCTACAAATATGGGATAAGATAAGGAATCTTTTTCCTCTTTTTTTTTATTATCTCAAATGAGTATTTTATTTTTTTTGTTTGTATTTATTGTTTCTTTGATCTTTAATAAGTCAAGACTAAAACGAGTAAGAATCAAGAGAAGACAAAAGAATAAGGTATTAAATGTACGCCAACAAAAAGTAGTTTCTGTTCTTGTGGAATGATCGAGCATTCTTTGACTCATAACATTATCTTTTTTCAAAAAAAAAAAAAAAAATTGATTTAAAGGTTGTATTATATCCACAATATCTTGTATTTTCCATTTGAATGTCCAAGAAATTAGAAATTAAAAACGATACATAGATAAGAAATAGAAGGAAACGCCAATCAGAGACAACTTAAGTTTTTTCTTTCTTAGTGATGACATGAGACAACCAAGAAAGCCCTACGTTTGACAATAAAAAAAAATAAGAAAAAGGGTTACAGTGAAGTGGTAAGTATACTTTCTTTCATAATCAAAGGTTTAGGATTTGAGGCCCTGAGTACGGAAATATTTTTATTAGAGACCTTTTATCCCCAATATAGGAAGACAATAAAATGGAAAATATTCAATGGAATATGTGGATCAATTGGTTTTGTGGCTCTTTACAAACTTGTTTTTAGTTTTATCACGCTATCTTTTTTTTTATACATAGAAGATTTACTTTTACACGTAAGAGATCTGTTTTTTTACATAAGAGATCTAAAAAGGTCATTTTCTTAAATTATAAATTGTAAAGGGACATGATGTACAAATAACACATGTAATGTATATTTGGGGTGAATTGGCCGCTATTACTTCAATTATATTGTTAAGATATATGCTATGCACATTATATCCTTTTTTTATTTGTGTATTGGTCAAAATTTGGGCTGAACTCAATAACTGCAAATGAACGAGATGTGGCCGAGGTCGAAGCCGACCACAACTCAATGGCGAGGAGTCGCCTAAAGAAGGATTAGCGACGAGGTCGTGTAAAGAATATACGAAAGCAACGGTTAGAATAGGTTTTAGAATAGAAAGAAGGAATATTCCATTGAATATTCCTCCAGTTGTAATTTTAGAGTTTCTTTGGAATATCCCCTATAAATAGGAAGAGATAGGGGACAAAAAGGATCTTCACTCTCTGATAGGAACACATTGTAAAGGGTTGACTATAAAGAATATATAAAAGCTTGTCTTGTCCACTGATTTCATTGCTCAATATACATCTTTTATTCACAAGATCCAAGAATTCCTTGTCCACCTTCATTTTCTATTATCTCACGTTGTTGTCAGAAAGGAGAATCATCCAAGTCATCTAATATTTGGGTAACAAATTCCTTCGTATTACATTTATTGTCATTATCTACATTTATTGCATGCTTTCATTGCCACATTCATTGACAATCATTGAGCACTTTTAGTTGGAATTCAATAGCATCGGACACAGTCCTACTTCATCAATATATCTAAATCTCAGATCTAGTAGTTATTATATTTAACTAGGATTCACCCTCTATTTTCTCATTAACCCGTTTAAGAAAAGGTTTAAGACTTTTTTGGTAAAACAATTTGGTGCCGTATGTGAGGAGATTCTAGTTAAAATTTTAGTTTCTTCTAGATCTAAAAAAAATATCTTTTTCCTATTTGCACGAGCTAAGAATGGCAGGAAAAGGAGATGAAAGACCGAAAGCAGTAATGGATGTCACTGCTAACCTCTTAAGCACCATCAACGAGGTTGAAAGAGAAGATGAGGAGAATGTGACGCCGGGTGCCTCACCCATGCGAAGTGACTCACCTCCCCCTCAAGGGAGTGTAACCGCTTCACGTGAAAGGGGAACCTCCATGTCCACAACTGAGGAAGCTCCACCAGCAGTGAAAACACTACTGGAGGCGTGGTTGACAAGTACTCTAAACAACATACTCGACAAACCCTCTCAAGGTGCGAGTAGGAACACCGCACGAGCGGACACCACAACAACCATCAACGAGCAGCACGCTCCTCTCCCAGCAGGTAACACTCACATTGTTGCTGATGCAGCTAATGACGTGCTCGCAGCCATTCTTAAGAAAATGAAAGAAATGGAGACCAAGAATAAAGCGTTCCGCGACCAAATGACGGAGCACCAAGAAAGGGTTGATAAGATATCGGGCGCCCCGAAACTTCTACCAAAACGGGATGTCGTCCAGTTCGTTGAACAGTCGTACAACGAGGAGACAGCCCCACATGCCATACCCAAAACCTTCAAAATTCCACCATATTTGAAGTATATGATGGCACAACAGACCCCGAAGACCATATCATTCATTAGGTTACGGCGGTAAATGGCAACGACCTCTCGAAAGAGCAGGTACCGTTAGTACTGCTGAAGAACTTTGGCGAAACCCTAACAGGGGGAGCCTTAATATGGTACTCACAATTAACAGAACATCCGATTACAACGTTCGAGGAAATGGCCGACAAGTTTGTCACCGCCCACGCCGGGGCCAAGAAAGCAGAGGCCAGGGTGAATGACATATTCACCGTCAAAAAATCGTCTGGCGAGGGACTCAAGGACTTCCTCGACCGGTTCAACAGAGTAAGAATGAGCCTGCCAAATGTATCAGAAGGGATGGCAGTAGCAGCCCTCCAAAATAGGTTAAACAGGAACGGGTCGAGGGCGACCAGAAATTTGTTAAGCAGACTCATGAAATACCTTCCCACCACCTAGGAAGAAATTCACAATGCCTACTGTGCTGAGGTGAGAGCAGACGAGTACAACCTCAATCGAGAAAGGCACCAACCATATCAGAACGGCCATCCCGCCACCTCCCCGCCAAACAGAAGGGCCATCCAGGCCACACACTGGGACTCACCGAAATGAAAGAGGTATGCCTCCACTTTTATCTGCTCACAATTTTTGTGTTTCCCTTTCAGAAATAGTGTACGCCCTAGAGAAGCTCGTCTTTAAGGTGAAGTGGCCGCAAAAGATGAAGTCTGACCCAAATTCCATAAAGTCGAATGCCCTCTGTGAGTTCCATCAGGAGCGGGGCCATAAGACCGAGGAATTCATAGCCCTATGGCAAGATGTGGTGAACATGCTTCACCAAGGACATCTAAGGGAGCTGATGAGAGACCGAGGAAGAGCCAATTTCGACCGCGGATGATAAAAACATCAAGGCCCTCCAAAGCCACCCTCCCCCACCCGCACCATCCAAATGATCATCGACGGAGGCGACGAAGCAGCAATCAACCATGTGAAGTTCACCACCACACACAAACTGAAGCAGTCGATCACCCATAAATGGTATGACGACCTCGAAGACAGTATCATCTTTGATAAGTCAGAGACCCACGATTTGACCTTTACTCACTTCGATGCTCTTGTCATTACTTTACGCATTTCAGATATTGATGTAAAAATAATCATGGTATACGACGGGAGCGGCGCGTGTATTATCCATCCCCGAGTTCTCACACAAATAAGACTCGAGGACAAGATAGTACCATGCTGCATAACACTAACAGGTTTTAACAATGGAGTTGAGCGAACCTCCGGAGAGATAACATTGCCCGTTCTGGCCGGGGGTGTTACCCTCGAAACAACATTCCATGTCATGAACAAGACACAGCTTACAACACCATTATAGGGCGACCCTGGATACACGCCATGAGGTCCATCTCATCCAGCTTATACCAAGTCATCATGTTTCCTACCCCATGGGGAATATTCAACATTCAAGATGAACAACGCACGGCCTAAGAATGCTACGCATATCCTTAGATTGCACATACACTCAACAGTTAAAAAAGAAGGGCTCAGGAGCATAGCAATTACCGAAGTCGGGGCCTGAACACGACGAACAAAAAGAAGTCATCAAAGACCCCGACGTTGTAGAAGCAACAGGGTCAACGGTAGAAGACCTTGAATCCATGAAACTAGATAGCAACGACCGCAACAAAAAGGTTAAGACCCCGACGTTGTAGAAGCAACAGGGTCAACGGTAGAAGACCTCGACTCCGTGCAACTGGATAGCAACGACCACAACAAAAAGTCTTACATCGGCTACAAACTCTAAGAACCAGGTAAATTTCACAAATTTTTAATTGACAACACCTATCTGTTTGCTTTCTCCCATGCAGATATGCCAGGTATCCCGAAAGACATTGCTACACAAAAGCTGAACGTCGATCCACTCTACCCGTCAGTATAACAAATCAGAAGAAAATTCAACGCCACAATCAACGAGGCCGTCCGCGAAGAGGGGAAAAATTGCTGGCCAACAGATCCATTCGAGAGTCAAAGTACCCCCAATGGGTCGCCAACATGGTCATGGTAAAGAAGAAAAACGGGAAGTGTCACATGTGCGTAGATTTCACGAACCTAAACAAAGACTACCAGAAAGATTCCTTTCCATTGCCTCACATCGATCAACTCATCGATGCAATAGCGAGGCACGAGTTATTAAGTTTCTTGGACGCCTACTCAGGCTACAACCAAATCCTCATGGAGGAGGATTTCCAAGAAAAGACCACTTTCATCATCCACCAAGGGACGTACTGCTACAGAGTCATGTCGTTCGGGTTGAAGAAGGCAGGGGCAACTTATTAAAGGTTGGTCACCAAGATGTTCAAAGACCAACTTGGCAAAACAATGGAAGTCTATATAGACGATATTCTGATCAAATCAAAAAGAAAAGAAGACCACATTGACCATCTGAAGGAAGCCTTCGATATACTAAGGCGATATGGTATGAAGCTGAACCCCGAAAAATGTGCCTTCGGTGTGACCTCTAGGAAGTTCCTCGGTATTTTGGTGTCGTAGAGAGGCACCGAGGTCAACCCCGACCAAATCAAAGGCCATAGAGGGAATACCTAAAATTTTGACCAGTAAGAAACAGATACAGAAGATGACCGGTCGTATAGATGCACTGTCAAGGTTTATCTCACGATCCTCCGACAGATGTCACAAATTCTTCAACGTGATTAGAAAGGACAACGGACTCCAGTGGAACTTCGAGTGCATCGAGGCCCTAAGAGAACTAAAGGCATACTTTTCCTCGTCCCCGCTACTCGCCAAGGCAGAACCCGGAGAGCGTCTCTTAATCTACTTGGTCGTATCAGACGTCGTAGTAAGTGCAGTGTTGGTTCGTGAGAACAAAGGTACACAATCTCCAATCTATTACATTATTAAAACCCTAGTCGACACCAAAAATGAGGTACCTCCACCTCGAAAAGCTGGCCCTGGCATTGGTCAGCTTCACTAAAGCTTAGACCCTATTTTCATTGCCACCCCATCTCGGTTCACGACCTTTCCCCTAAGAAGAATCCTACATATACCCGAGATGTCAGGGAAATTGGCCAATTGGGCCATTGAATTAAGCGAGCACGATATAACATATCATCCGCGAACAACGATAAAGTCGCAAGTACTCACCGACTTCGTCGCCGATTTCAGTGCCAAAATAATACCTGAGGTCGAGCAGGAAGCTTCTCGTACCTCTTCCAAGTTACCCGACCTATTGGTCTTATACACCGACAGCGCCTCCAACGCATCAGGATCTGGATTGGGACTCATACTCGAGGTCCCAACAGGTGAAGTCAGTCCATACGGTGCCCCGATATGACTAACAATGAGGCCAAGTGCGAGGCCGTAATTGCAGGACAAAGACTAGCCCTCAAATATGGAGCATGAGGAGTCATCCTCCGATGTGACTCACAACTTGTTGTCAACCAAGTCACAGGGACTTTTCAAATCAAAGAACAGAGGCTGCAAAAGTACCAGGAAGAAATTCATAAGCTATTGTCGGAGTTCAACGAATGTCAACTCGACCAGATACCTCGAGCACAAAACATTGAGGTAGATGGCCTCACCAAATTAGCAGCAACAACCAAGAATATAAGCGGAAAGGAAAACGTGGTTACCTTCCTCCATTCGTCAATAGACCAAATTGAGGTACACTCTGTAAACTTAACTTGGGACTGGCGCAACCGTATTATATCATATTTGCAGGAGAGAGTGCTCTCATCAGACAAAAAAGAAGCCAAGAAGCTTCGAATGCAAGCGGCCAGATACAACATCATCAACCACGACTTTTACAAAAGTAAGATTGGCGACCCCTTGGTGAAATGCCTAGGGACAAACCAAACCAGGCCCGTCCTCGAGGAAGTACACAAAGGCCACTGTGGAGCCCATACTGGCAACCGAACCCTCGTTAGATGCCTCATACGAGCAGGCTACTACTGGCCCACCATGAAAAAGGAAGTCGCCGACTTTGTTAAGAAATACGAGTACTGCCAGAAATACGCTTCAATGATACACCAAGCAGGCGAGCACCTCCACTCAGTCACATCGTCATGGTCGTTCATCAAATGGGGAATGGACATCGTTGGACCACTTTCAGCGAGACGAGGTAATGTACGATTTCTTTTGGTTTTAACTGACTACTTTTCTAAATGGGTAAAAGTAGGTGCATTCGCCCAAATACGCGAACAGGAAGTTATCACATTCATATGGAGGAACATCATATGCCGCTTCGGCATCCCCAAAGAGATCAGTTGTGACAACGGACCCCATTTCACCAGGAAAAAGACTGCCGAACTTTTTGAGAATGGCGCATCAAGAGAATACTCTCCACGCCATACCATCCTGCAGGCAACGACCAAGATGAACCCTCCAACAAAACAATATTGAACATCATGAAGAAGAAGCTTGAAGACGCCAAGGGACTATGGCCGGAACTACTACCAGAAGTGTTATGGGCATACCGCACCACGCCAAAAACAAGCACAAGAGAAACGCCATATTCACTAGTCTATGGTACTGACGCAGTGATACCATTTGAAGTCGGAGAACCAAGTTTGAGATACTCTAATGAGAGAGTACTAAGAAACAACGAGAACAGAAAGCAAAATCTCGATGAAGTAGACGAGCGAAGAGACATGGCTTACATAAGAATGATATCTCAAGAACAGCAAGCAGAACGACACTACAACAAAAAGACCAAATTAAGACCACTCAAGGTGGGGGACTCTGTACTCAAATCCAAAACACAGGCGAACAAAGACCCTAGAGAAGGTAAACTAGGAACCAATTGGGACGGGCCATACAAAATCACAGCTGAAGAAAATAAATGATCATTCCAACTAGAAAAAATGGAGGGAAAGCTACTACCAAACAATTGGAACGTCACCCACCTTAAATACTTCAACTTCTGAAAATAGACGTCCTCCAAGTCGTACCCTTTGTCCCTCACCCGAGTTTTGTCCCAATTGGATTTTATTGGGGAGGTTTTTAATGAGGCGAGAAAGAGGGCGTCTCGAAGTTTAAGTGTTGAATTCATCGCCCCGCCTATCGACTACTCCTCCAGGTCGAGCGATGAAGGGACTAGATAGACTGGGACTTCTCAAATGTATGTATAGGACAAACAGAAACATGTAATATTCTCCAATGAATGAATAAACAAAGCAGTATACAACATTCTTACACAACTCCACCAAATTTGCACATCAAACCAATGCAGAGAATACACATTTGACCTCGCTCGAATCAACTTACATTCGACACTACTCGAATTATTTAACATTCGATCGCTCGAATCAACTTACATTCGACACTGCTCGAATAATTTAACATTCGACCTCGCTCGAATTATTCAACATTCGACCTCGCTCGAATTATTTTACATTCAACCTCACTCGAATCAACTCACATTCGACACTGCTCGAATTATTTAATATCAACCTCGCTCGAATTATTTTATATTCGACCTCGCTCGAATCAACTTACATTCAACTTCACTCGAATTATTTTACGTCCGACCTAGCTCGAATTATTTTACATTCGACCTCGCTCGAATTATTTTACATTCGACCTTGCTCGGATTATTTTACATTCGACCTCGCTCGGATTATTTTACATTCGACCTCTCTTGAATTATTTTACATTCGACCTAACTCAAATTATTTTACATTCGACCACGATCGAATTATTTTACATTCGACCTAGCTCGAATTATTTTACATTCGACCTCGCTCGAATCAATCAAAACTCAACCTCGTTCGAGCTAACCTATATTTGACCTGATTCGGTCTATATTTGACTTCACCCAAAATCAACCTTACATGCAAATAGCCGAAAAGTCAGGGACTTTCTCGCAAGAGAACCGTCAATAAGAGAGGAAAAAAGGGAAAGAGAAAATCTGAAAATACACGGAAAAAAGAAATTCGTTCCATTTTAATTGTTCAACTCCACATTGGGAAGATGTGTAATGATGATGCGCGTGGCCATGACGTCATCCCATGTCAGTCATACCAACCACGGCCCTATAGGCGACCGCCACCAGTTCAACCTCGTCCGGTTCGATTCAGTCATCATGACCAAGTTTCTTTTGACCGGTTGCAGACAGAATCCGCCCATCGAGGACATCTAAGAGAAAGACCTCAACAAGCGGAGGGACTAACTGTATTGGTCAAAATTTGGGTTGAACTCAATAACTGCAATTGAACAAGATGTGGCCGAGGTCGAAGCCGACCACGGCTCAATGGCGAGGAGTCAAAATTTGGGTTGAACTCAATAACTGCAATTGAACAAGATGTGGCCGAGGTCGAAACCGACCACGGCTCAATGGCGAGGAGTCGCCTAAAAAAGGATTAGCGTTGAGGTCGTGTGAAGAATGTACGAAAGCAACAGTTAGAATAGATAGAAGGAATATTCCATCAGTTGTACTTTTTAGGGTTTCTTAGGAATATCCCCTATAAATAGGAAGAGATAAGGAACAAAAAGGATCTTCACTCTCGGATAAGAACACATTGTAAAGGGTTGACTATAAAGAATATACAAAAGCTTGTCTTGTCCACTGATTCCATTGCTCAATATACATCTTTTATTCACCAGATCCAAGGATTCCTTGTCCACCTTCATTTTATATATGTCACATTGTTGTTAGAAAGGAGAATCATCCAAGTCATCTAACATTTGGGTGACAAATTCCTTCTTATTACATTTATTGTCATTATCTACATTTATTGCGTGCTTTCATTGCTACATCCATTAACAATCATTGAGCACTTTTAGTTGGAATTCAATAGTATCGGACACGGTCCTACTTCATCAATATATCTAAACCTCAAATCTAGTAGTTATTATATTTAATTAGGATTCACCCTCTATTTTTTCATTAATCCGTTTAAGAAAAGGTTTAATATTTTTTTAGTAAAATAATTTGGGGAACGGGATACTATTCTTGGAGCTCTTTGTTGTTCATAGTTAAGTGGGAAATGTAGAAGTTACAATTTTTTGGGATCACGAGTCTCTGATTAGAGAAAATAATCTCCACCCACCCCCCACCCACTTACCCTCCACACACATAGAGAAAGACAAAATCTTAATTATGATATGTACTTGTAAAGGAACTAAACAAAGAAAATTACTATCCAAAAATTTCCCAAGTTCCCTTTCCAAGCCAAGCCCATGTTTGAAAGAAAACTTGTTAAACCTGTGTAGCAGTGTCCTACTTCTTTTTCATTCTTTTTTCTTTCATTTTGCTTTGTCAAAATTTGCCCCTTCTTAAAACACCTTTCTGTATTTAACAGCTGAGCTTCTCTTTAAACGCAAAATTGGACCTTGATTATGTAGACATCACCAGATTCAAAGGAAACCTAATCTGAAGCAAAGTGACAGTCCATGCCTAGGATTGCCAATTTGACTCATTTCTAGTTGCCAATTGTAGGTCTTAATCACACATCTCCTTTGGAAGGAGGAAAGGTGGCAATGTACATTGACAAGAAATACGGGTAATTTCTTGAATCTGGCCTCGTAGGAGAAAAAAAACCCTGAGATGATGACTCCAAATCTCATTAAGATAAAAGATAAAAGTTGACATTCCAAATAGAAACATAATGACGAATCTTTTAACATAAAGGGCCTTCAACCGAGGTGATTTCAAATAGAAGAAACTAATAACTCTCAGAATGAAACTAATCATCTGACTGAGATGAAGCAGAACTCGGGATGGTTTTACAGGAATACAACACCTTATTGCAGAGAGCAGAAAACATCCTGCAGGAAGAATGTAAAGCATTCTACAAAAATTGGCACGTCTTATTATTGAATGAACGAGGAGGATTCCTATTTCTTCTTATTTGTTACAAATTCATCACATGATTAGGACAGAACCTGATTCCTCTTTCTTGCATTGCCAAAATAAATAGATAATGACATTCTGAGAAGCAAAAATATACGACGAACCACTTCATACTCTACAAAACTATCTTACTTCTGATTGAGTCTCTATGGATGTTTTCTCTTGGACATTTTTGTTTGTGCCCTGGAGTTGTATGTTTTTAAGTTTCTGTGTGTTAGCCATCTCAAGACGTGCTTGCCTCTGCATGGCCTCCATCACCTCATCTTTTCTCGTCTCATCTCCCTTAACTTGCATTTTCATTACTTCCTCTGCTTGCTGATCTAAAGGCTTAAAATACTCATTTATAGCAGCCTCCTGAAAATATTCAACCATTTAACCAAGCAATCGATCAAGGCCAGAAAATCTTCAATAACACAAGGGCCACGCGTCAATAGTAGAAAAAATTTAAAACCAACCCTACTGTACGATTAAGGTCCTCCTCGCAACAACTGACTCAACAGATATTCAAGTATAAAGAACTGATTAACTCATGAGCCAGTTGCCTGTCTGCAGAAAGCAACGGGACGGCTAGGAGTCCAGACTTTCTGAGAAGCGTGAATGTGTAGACAAAGGAGAAAAAGGACTAGAAAGCATGTCTACACAACCAGAAAAAGGAGATTGATTGGGAGAGGGAGGAAGAAAGAGAACAAATGCACTTTCTTTTTCTTTGTAAGTAGGTGGGAAGCGCAAGATTTGTCTAAGGACTCATTTGTGGTGAAAATGAAAAGAGATGACAAAGTAGTTAGAACAAACATGAGTCTCAGAAAGAAGTAGATTAATGTCAATAGAGCTCTTGACACTTTGCTACTGCAAACTGAAGCAAAAAAGAAAGCAAGGATTCCATCCCAATAAAAGTAACTACATTTTCCGTCCATCTCACAATTCAAACTAGTAAAAACTTCTTCTGAGATGTCCATTCAAACTAATATAAACTAACACTATGTCTATTATTTCAAAATTGAAATGATATTCTCAACTTATTTTCACTTTTTCACAATTTTGAACTATTATAACCCGCACTTTTGCTACCAAATTCAATATAGTAAGCTATGTGAACATTTCAATCTCAAAAATGCACCATCCAAAGCAGATCCAGTTTATTAGGGCTGAAGTAGTCGCCAAGAGGTATTACACTTCATGAATCCAAACTATCTTCCCTAGACTAACACGGTACGAACAAATTCATATGAAAGGTAAAATCTTAGGGGACGCAAAATATTAAGGCCTGTGTTCAGTTAATATGTTCTTTATGGCTCTATCTGAGGAACCTATGTCCTGTTAAAGAATTTTACCAAATTGATACAAGCTTATTATACACTAATCACTCTATACTAAGACATCACCGAAGATTTAAAAGGACTATTGAGGTGATTGACTACAGCAGCAGCAACAACAACCCAGTAAAATCCCAAAATTAAGGGGTCTGGGGAGGGTAGTGTATATGCAGACCTTACTCATATCCCATGGAGTAGAGAAGCTGTTTCCGATAGACCCTCGGCTCAAAAAAACAAAAAAGACGAAATGAGACAATATATCAGTACCATCAACAGAAACCATAGAAATAATTATTAAGGTGATTGACGACAGCATTTTTTATAATTACGAAGCCAGCAGAATAAGGCTCTAGAAAATTGTGAGCTTACAGTATCTTCTAACTTCTTATTCAAAGCTTGCATATCTTCCACCATGCGCTTAACTTCTGATAAAATAATCTGTTCAGGAATCTTCCTTACTGCTGCTTTCCTCTCTTCCGCCTGATCAAAACGGAAATCAGAAAGAGCGTTTACAACAAAAAGCACAGCAATTTACCAACTAAAAAACTCTAAATTAGTCAACATTGTCCAATTACAACATTGATAAGGAATGTTCATACTATTGACTAACTTTCACATTTCTCTATTTTTTCCGACTAGAAAAAAAAATGGGAAAATTTTACATTAGAACAATCGGGATTCATGTTTTTCAATTTTTTAGCCCATATTTCAATTTACAATCAACTAACCCAAAAATAATAGGCTAAAACTCAACATGCAACTCCAATAGGTCTCAAAATTACTATTTAATTTTTAAAAAGGATTCCTCAAGCATTTAAGTTAATATTTGAATCAGTAATTGTGACTCAAATATTAGTTCAACAAACAAAATATATTTGGGTGGTGAAAATTAAATTTTTAACAAGCTTAAACATGTGGGTTTAAATTCCAAATTTGATGTTGAGAGAAATTTGGAGTGGGTGTTATTTAGACTTGTTAGAAATAGTATAAGGAGGTTGTATTTAAAATTTGAAGTCATTTCATGGAGATTTGGACTATTTTGAACAAGATTGCAACTGAAAATCGTGGTATAAGTTCGTCTACAGACGCTTGTATAAATGTGTATAAAAGTGTATAATAGTGTATAAAATTTGTTTATACACTCATATATACTATTATACAAGATTATACATACTTATACAAAAAAATGACTTCGTCTTCTTCCTTGCGTCTCCTCTAAAATTTAATTCAAATCTTGCACAAATCTAATCTAAATCACTTCAAATTTAAATTTTGAACTTCTTTTGATATTTTCAATCAATCGGAACAAAACCCAATCCAAAAAACTAACAAAATAAAAAACCAATTTTGAAAGCAATGGTGGACTTCTACTCTTCAATTTTCTTACATTGCAATCAGGTGACACAAGAGGAGAAGCAGAAAATATACAGCCTCTTGAAGCATATGTGGAGGATGTGAGAAGAAGAGAGCAAAAGCAATATTGTAAGAATACAAATTTAATTTCATAACTTTTAGAAGCAATGGTCGTAAGAACACATATTTTGAATTTGCTATTGCTTTCAAAATATGTGCAATATGGGCTAGGATGGATAAACCTTAAAAACATAGCCATTTTTTGTTACGGTGCGAAGTCATGTCTATTTTCTTGTAATTATTTCAAAAAAAATCAATTTTCAATCAAAATTTTTAAAAGGAAAGAAGAAGAACCTGTTGAAGACGCTGTTGAAGTTGTAATCGATAAGATCGAATTCTACGCTCTTCATAACCTGACAGAACCCTAATATAGAACATTGCTTTTCTCCCGAATTCTATAAGCTTCTTCATTGCCTTCTTTGATAACAAATTTCACAGCTCTAATTAGAGGATAGCAGAAAAATTGCTCTAGTTACGTGTTCAAGTTTGAGGTATTGAAATTTAAATTCACGGTTAAGCGGAAGAAGAAGAAGAAGACGACGACGATGACTGAACACTCTGTCTCACTGCAATACGGACCATTAAA
This sequence comes from Nicotiana knightiana, assembly GCA_005239525.1. Taxonomy (NCBI): domain Eukaryota; kingdom Viridiplantae; phylum Streptophyta; class Magnoliopsida; order Solanales; family Solanaceae; genus Nicotiana; species Nicotiana knightiana. The sequence goes on along the minus strand of ML429045.1, from coordinate 52,822 downwards.
CCGGGTCGCTCCTGGCTGCTCCGCAACTATGATCCGGTTAGACCCATCTTTTTCTTTTTCAATTTACTGGAGAATCTTTTTTTTCTTTTTTTAAAGAAGTTTATTTGAGGGATTGGAGGGTTCAGTGAATATAAGGAAAAAGATTTGAATGTAAATTAGAATTGCAATTACTAGAGTTCAACTTCAGTCTCGACCCTTTTTTTAAAACAACTACAGTAAACACTCTCCTCCATTCAAAACGAATAACGTAGTAGAGGATTAGAGTTTTTATTTTTATTTTTTTTGTCTCAGTTCGAACATTATTTTAAGTCTTTTAAAAATAAAATTTAAATATAATTAAAAATTACATAAAAATACTATAAATTATAATAACTTTTCATAATTAAAAAGATTATAAACAACATACTATGAAAGAGTTGCAAATAAGAACAAGTTGTCTGGTTCTTTAATAGTGATAATGTCAAACAAAGTGAAACAAAGAGCCCGTTTTGCCATGAATTTTTTTTCTTTTCACTTTTTTTAGAAATTTTTTTATTTTCTTTTCAAAATTAGTGTTTGGTCATAAAATTTTGCGATTTTCACTTCAAGATGATTTTTGAAATTTTTCGAAAATTTATAAAACTCCAAAAAGTTATTTTTCAAAATTTTCACTCAGATTACTCACAGAAATTAGAAAAAAACTCAAATTTATATTGTCCAAATACAACTCTAATTTTTAAATAACATTTTCAATTGAAATTTTTTTTTCACTTTTTTTCAGAATTGTACAATTCTTATGTCCAAACGCTCACAACGAGTTCATTTTTCCATTTTGTTCGGACGAACCCAGTAACTTTTTGTTCAAACTAAAAAATTATTTTAAGAAATTTATTGAATATATATAACTTATTAATTTAGAACCCAGTAACTTAAAAGTATTACAATCCCGAACCCATAAGGTTCAACTCTCGGCTCCGCCTCTGCACAAGACCACAACAACAATAACCCTGATGTAATCACATAAATAAAATCTAGGCAGCATTAACCTTGAATGAGAATGCTTGAATAGGAATTATCTTAACAACTGACTATAGACATGCGTCTAAACCGCCGGGAGAGGAGAGACCATTTTCATGAGAGAGGGACGAGCAAATAATTGGAAAAAGAAATAGATAAAGAATAATATTATTTGGTCTTACCCCTATCTTGTAAATACACTTACCATCCACCTAATGTGAAAAAACGAGAGTACCCACTTCTAACGGTAAAGTCCATGTGTTACCTTGAAAGAATTTTAACCAAAACGGCCCAATCTCATATTATCTTTCGAGGATAAATTCCCCAATATTTAAGAAATAAACATCCAGACCAGCAGATCATTTTTTCTGAAGCCGAACCTACTAATCCAGAAATTCTAAGCAACGTCGGATTAGAGTTGGTAATACTTCTTCTCATTTATCGTTCTAATTTGTTCATGCAGCTTTTGGATAAGTCAGACAAAAGGAGCTTGTGGAAAAAGAAATTTGGCTTTGATGACACCATCAGCTTTAATGCACTATGAGATGCATATAAACATTAAATTAGAGGCAAATGTGACTACCGAATATATTTCTCAAGTTAGAGGCAAGAACCATTTAGCTTCGGTAATCCATTTTTGTCTTCCTTGGAACTCTTTTTATTAAATTTTTTTACCTTTTCTCTTCCAAATGACAAATGTATACGTCTTTTTAAAGTTACCTATCTATCCCACAATAAGAACAATTACGAGTTCCAGCCCAGGTTGCATTCTACCACTCAAATGCTAATACAAAATACTCTGGCAAAAGCTACAACCGGTCCCTAAGGTCAGACAGTAGTAAAGAAAGCTAAAAAACATATCAAGGAAATTGGGGAAAAGAAAATATGGGATCATTCAGCAAGTAAAACCAGCTTTTGTGCACAGAACTGATAACGCGAAAGAAGGAAATAGAGAAAGAGATAGAAAAAGAAACTTGGCTTATCACAATTACTTCTGTTATCAGGTGTTAACATTCCAAAATATAGCCACATGTTTCCATCGCAGCCACCGCGGCAAGCCACACAACACTCTATCACAGCCTAAGCTAAAGCTAGTACCAAACTATTAACATGCTTGTCGAGATGAACAGAAGTGTATGAAAAAACAGATCCCACATCAAAGTGCTATGACAATCTAGTCTCTCCTCTTCTTCTTCTGTTCTTCCTTCTCAGATGCATTCTTCAGCTGAAAGAAAGAGAAAACAGAGAGTCATTTCAACAGCCAAAACATAGAAATACCAGGCATTTCATCACGTAGGAATTTAATATAGTATAAGAACTGAAATATCTCCTTACCATAATGATCAGAATACGCACAAAGACAGCAACAAAGTCTGTAAATAGGGTCAATGCATGCTTAACGTAGTCCAAATCACCCAAGTGAGCCCTCTCAATAATCTCCTGGGTGTCAACGACAATGTAGCCCACAAACACCAAGAGTCCCAAATACAACTGCCATAAAACAGGTGTTATCGATATTTAATGTTAAGAGCAGCTTACAAATAAAGGATATGCAGCATAAAGGAAACAAAGCATATACCTCAAACTTGAATAGGGCCATGGAACCGCCAAAGATGGAGGAAGCAAGTTGCAACCAACAAATGAGGGAGACACCTGATGAAAGAAGGCCCCCAAGGTACAAGTACTCTCTGCGCCTTGCCACCATGGCAGCAGCTGAAAAGCAACCAAATACCACAGCACAACCTACAAAAGCCCCAATCACAATGCTGCAAAGGAAGAAAATTACGAATCAGATGCGCTTCCCTCGAGGATGTAAACCTTAAAGATGTTAAAATAGTCGGTTCTAAACTATATGAATTGCACAATCTAGCTGTATATGCACTTAAAACAAGAGTACTGTAATGAGAAAGGCAGTTGCAACAGTCACTTAGCAACTTTATGTCAATGCAGCAGTTAAACTCGAGGCTCACACTCACCAGCTGAACTAGGTTGGATGTACGGGCCTTGAAACAGACGAGCTTTCATTTTATTCCCTTCACTTGTAGATTTCAAGCTCCTCTTCCCCTCCCCTTCCCCCCTCAAACTCAAAAAACAGACAAGCTTTCATTTTATTCCCTTCGCTTGTAGATTTCAAGCTCCTCTTCCCCTCCCCTTCCCCCCTCAACTCAAACAAAATAAGGGCAAAATATTCTGGTGTATTAGCATTTAAAAGGGGAAAATCCTGATTGTAAAATGGAAGTAAACCAGGAGTGATGCATTCCAAAGCAGCAGAATTTGCAATTCAGATAAGCATCACAAATATAGAGACCTAAACTAACACATTAGACCACACAACAAAGAAATCCCACTTCCAAATCAGATACAAAATATCCAAATCAGGAAGGAACTCATAAAAATCATGGGTTTAGCACAACAAGACTCAAAATAACACACTAGAAAACAGAAGCAATATTTTCAAACATGAAAAGGGACAACATTGAAGGACACATACCTTGGGTCGAAGTCCATGGCCGCCTTAATTAGAGTACCAACAGAAGCCCCTTCAAAGAGTGCAGCCGCCATCAGAAGCGCCACCCTTTTTTGCTGCTCACCAACAATAACAAAAGTATCAGTTCACATTCAATAATCAGCATAACCACAAAATTGCACAGCTAAAGAAGTTCATGACGAGGGACTGCTAAAGGGCAGTAAAGTTAGTGAGTACCTCTTGATAAGGAGGGCTCAACAAAAGCCACACCATGCTTCCCATACAAGCCAGTGTTGTGAGTAAGCCACCAATATTCCAAAGAATGTGAAGGTAAACCCCAGCAGCTGATGATACTAAAGCACAGCATAGAGTAAGATAGACCTATAACCATGAAAGAAGTCGAGATCAGAAAAGGCACTTGTCATGATAAAACCCTATATATTACGGAAAAAAACTGGAAAAAGAATATGAGGTACCAAATTCTGCCACATTGATACAGTTCAATGCAGAATTAGCTCTCTCTTATTTTAGCATGACTTCAATTAATCAATCAAACTGTTGATCCATAAATGATTTTGATATTAATTATCTAACGCGAGTTTTTTTTTTTTTTTTTTTTTTTTTTTTTTTTTTTTTTTTTGTTGATACATAGGTAAACAATAAAAGCATAGCTCCCTCATTGATACATAGACATACATTGATACAATTCGTGGTGTAAAATAAGAGCTCTCTCTAAATTTGGCATGACAACTTCAAAAAACTAACCAATCAATACATCGATTCACAAACAATCTTCTGATATTAATAATCAACTAGGTACACATCTAAAAGTATAGCTCCTTTGTTGATACGCAAATATACATTGATACAATTCAATACAAAATAAGAGCCCCCTCTAAATTTGGCATGACAACTTCAAAAAAACTAATCAATCAAAATGCCGATCCACCAACAGTCTGCTAATGTTAATTATTTTACAGGAGTTTAAAATGATACATATGCACACATCTAACAGTATAGCTCCTTTTATACTACGTAATCATATTCTTTTCACGTATGTCGCTGATCAACTGTTGTATGTTTAAAATCTTTACAAGTAGTTACCAAACCGTTTCTAGTAACATTCAATATATTGTCAAATTTATTTAATTAAAGAATAATTCAAATAAACCTTCAACGACCTAGTCGTGATTTTCAATTTAATTTACTTCTCTTACCAGGCCAAGGACGCAAAGGTAATAATTAGGGCTTACACAAATTTCTCATAAATTTCAATTCAGTTTGTGCTTCTCTCCACGTCACGAAAGCAAAAGTAAAAATTAGGCAGTTCTCAACTAACTAACAAATAATCCGATAAGAAACGTAACCGCACGGCAAAAGAACTTGATTCTTCTCATCGAATAAGTTCAAATATACATAAAACCGTCAAAGCAGTGAAAAAAGTAGAAACAAACGCCAATAACGAAGACAAAAGTAGATAATACCGTAAGAAATATCAAATCTTAATCAAAATTAACAAAATTTACAGTATAAGAGAAAAGAAAAGGACCTGCTGGAGATGAGTCTGAACGAGAGGAGAGATCTGGCGTAAGTTTTTGAGAGAATCGTAACTCCAGCGGTTGCGCGACGCCGATTGCGAGTTAAAGAACGAGGTAAAACCTTCCATTGGGAAAATCTCAGGAACGAGCAGAGAATATTTCTTTCAGAGTTCACGTGTAAACAGTGCTATACCGGAAATGCGAAGTCGTTACCCAAAAGGCGTTGAAGATGTGCTTATATAGGTGCTAGTTTTCACGAATATTTCATTTCGTTGCTTCTGGAATTTACAGGAAACAATGAACAAGCGCCGTTTTTTGTGACTTTACATTTATACCCCCCTCAGGCCACAATAGAGGTTTTAGAGCCCGTTCGGACATAAAAAAAAAAAAATCACTTTTCTCCGAATTCAGCGTTTATTCTCAAAATTTTCAATTTTCACTTGAATATACATTTTAAAAGCTCAAAAAAACTGTTTTTCAAAATTTTCACTCAAACCACAACTCAAACTATGTCCAAACACAACTCTAAATTTTAAATATCAATTTCACTTGAAAAAAATTTTCACCATTTTTTGGAATTTTATAATTCTTATGTCCAAACGCCTGCTTAGAGCTTGTTTGGACATTAAATTTCCTTTGTTTTTCAACAAAAAAAAATTACTTTTTTCCGAATCAGTGTTTGTTCATAAAATTCTCAATTTTCACTTGATCATGCATTTTGAAAATTTTAAATTTGAAAAACTCCAAAAATCTGTTTTCTTAAAATTTCATTCACAAAACTTCAAAAACAACTCAAACTGAATTTTATGTCCAAACACAACTCTTAATTTCAAATATTATTTTAACTTTAAAAAAATTTAACCATTTTTTGGAATCTTACAATTCTTATGTCCAAACGCCTACTTAATCTTTACTACATTTTTCACTTCCTTTTTACATATCGGATAATTCGAATTAAAACTATTATCGCCTGTAACAAATATTACAAATTCGAGTTTACCCGTGTTTCTTGAAAGAAATGAAGCACCGTTTGGTATTCTGCAATTTTAAATAGTACCTTTTTTTTTACTTTAATTAAATAAAATTATGTGATTAAAGTTTAATAGAGTTGGCAAAAGGAAAATGACAATATTATAAAACGTTAAATACAAGGGTAGGTAGTTAAGGGAATTATTGGGTCATTGATTCCGGAAGGAACTGGAGAAAAACTAAATTATATTACTTATATGCTAAGTTACAAAATATCTAACGACCAGAAGCTGTAGAAATGACTGGGTGTCAACTACACGTTTCCACGCATTTCAGCCAATTAAAGCCTGCCATGTCATATATATTACATATTTTTACTCCTTTTCAGTTTGCAAAAAAGCGTGTTAAATCCTAGAAGGAAAATAAGTATAAAACAAAAGTACATAAACAAGCTTCCGCGAACCCTCAAAGAACAAAATGAGGAAAGGAACCCTGCCTTTTCCTACAAACTAGTTTTACGGTAATCTTTTCTTTTTTTTTGATTTCTCATCCCGTGTCCGGTACTTGCATTGAAGCCCGATTGTATCCGGATTCGCACCGCGTAAGGTCCCATTCGGGAGAAAACTCTCCTTACCAAAAATTTTTCCATCCTCAAGGCTCGAACTCGAGACATCTGGTTAAGGGAAGAGCAGTCTCATCCACTGCATCACATCCTTTAACCTATCTGAATGAGTATTAAACTTTTGAAAAGTTATAGAAATATTATTTTTGAATTAAAATAAATGTGTAAATTTATTTCAACAAAGAATATTAATTTTGTATAGCTAATTCAATAAAGAATATCAATTTATACCTTTCACTCTCTATGTTTTCCTTTAGCTCTTTTAACTCTATCTTAAATTGCTTATGAATAAATGTATATAATTTATTTTATTAATTTCAATATATAAATTTATCTTATCAATGTTTTACTTTTCTAGTATTGTTATTATATTTGTAATTTAATATGTGTATAAATTTACAATATGTACTCAACTTATTCAAATAATTAATGTATACTTAGTACATTATTGTACTTATTACTTCAGATTAAAATACTACTATTATTTGCAAAACGTAAGCATGTCGTATTAACCTTATTAATATATTTTTTCATACCCGGTCTAGTATGTTGTAAGTTTGGTTTGCATATTATTGGCAATCTTTAATTTTTGAAGACTTAAAATTAGATCTAAAATTTTATTAGTAGATTTCTAACACGTTTATATACTCATTTTGTCTAATGCACATAAGAAAATGTCATAATTACTTTATACAATTTATTTAAGGAAAGGATTTATAAGTAATTTTTTATTTGGTTTTAAATTCCTAAAATTTAGGAATTTTAATATATGCCGTTCGAATAAAGGAGGATTTAATGACCAAAATTTAGTTGATTTTAAAGTTATAAATATTAGTATAATAATTAAATTTCAATTAAAACTAATATAAAACTATTTTTAAAGAGTAAAAAAAGCGAACGACATTTCGCTAAGGGCTTCGTGTAGGATATGTGCGATATGCGATGCATATAAATTTAAAAATATAAGCCCTTAACAACAAGTTTTTTTAAACATTATAAGCTCTTGAATTTGACAAATGGTTGAGCTTGCTTAGTAAAAAAAATAGCGGATGTCCTATTTAAGTATGACAACAACCAAGATAATCTTAAAAGTTTAGTGTTATTATATTAGCATATTTGATAGAATAAGGTAGAATATCCAGAATTAAACCTAGGACTAAGTTTATATTATTTTGGTTGACGGTATAAATTTAGTACCACACTTTATCAACGACCCTAATGGTTCACACTTCACATTCACCTTAAACCTGTGAAACGCTTTAGAGCAAGCTCAATGAAAGTTCCATTTCAGTTTCCACAGTTCCATATTATTGCACACCAGGTCTAGGTAGCTGTCAAATGTTAATGCACAATGACTTCTATGAATACTAGAATACAACAGTAAATATATATATGAATACACAACTAACTTCTAGATTTGCTGAAAGATTTACTTTCTTTAGTTAGCTATTTTTACATCACTACAGATTAAAGAAAGAGAAAAGCTAGATGCACTTTGTGTTTACAATACTCCACATGTTTGAGAATTTTCTGGTAAGGGAAGTGCAGACACTGGGTCTTGGATCTCTTGGCTGAGCCCTTGACGATAAAGCCTATGCTTTCTCAAAGCTTCATGGCATGGAGAGAAGAACTCATGCCGGAGGGCTTCCTCTGCACTAATCCTCAATCTTGGATTCGCTGTTAAACACTTGTCCACAAGATCGATAAGTGAGTGTGGAATGATCTCTAGAAAATCTTGTTTTCGGGTGTTTCTTAAACACCAATCTCGTAATCTTACAGGCGACAGAGATTTTAGCTCAAATAACTCCTGTTTCATGGTAAAGAACTATTCAGAGCTATGAATGGAGCTTAATAAAAAAAGGACAGTGCAAGAAAAGCTGAAACTATTAGTACCGCTGGAAATGAAGATTCTCGGTTGTGTAGTTTGGCCACTTCCCACAAATCTTCACTTCCTTTCAATTTGACGATTTCCTTTACGTTCCTGATAAATGAAATATAGATTGGTTAGCAAATTCTCTGAATCATTTATTACTGTTAAATGGCAGTGAATATAGACAAAGAATCTCACTGGTCAGGATCTCCTGCAAATGGTGTTCGGCCAATAATGAAATAGAGTAAGGTGACACCAGCTGACCAAATATCAAGTTTTGTACCTTGATGTACAGATCGGAATAGCACCTGCAAATGCAACGATCATGAGGCCCTTTATCAGTGGAATAAGCAAAATATGATTTTGATGATGATGAAATTCTTGATTACGTATGTAATAGTCCAAATTTTACTATGAAGATGTAAATAAGAGACTTCCGACTATTTCAACTTAAAGTTAAGAGACGAGTATAGCATAAATGAGTATGCGAGGACTGACAAAGTTATAACAAGATAAATGGATACACAATTAGCTAATTGCTAACCTCTGGAGCTCTGAAACCCTTAGTTCCAACACATGGTCCTTCTCGCTTGTGTTTCCCGTCCCCTGGTAACAATAGAAAATTAAACTCAATGCAGAAGCTCAGGCCCAGTAAAACATGAAAGCACAGTGTAGACCAGATCTAGTTACCCAAAATAACAGACCTTTGCTTTTCAGCAAACCAGCACCACCAATGGCAATTCCAGATGAATGCAATGGCATTGGAGTTGGGTAAACATACTTCCTTTCTGCTTTTCCAGGAGTTGCAGCAACCCTTTTTCTCTTGGAAGTTGGACCATTCGTTTCTCCATGATTTGAACCTTGAAGTGCTTCTTGCACCAGGTTAATCAGCTCCTTCCTACCTTGAGATGGAAGGGGTTCTCTCAACCTTTCAGCTGATGGTGTCCTATTGCTTGTTGCCTCCTTTGCTGAGGTTATCCCCGAACCATCAGCACCTTGACTTTTTTTAATACACCTATATGCAATGTCTGCGCTAATCTTTTCTTGGTCAGCCTTCCTTTTCAGGTTTTTGGGCCGTATTAGAGACTTAATGCCTTTTCCTGCTTCCTGTTTGATGCCTTCCTCAGGTTTTGCAATGTATTTTCTTTGTTTAATGGGAGGAAGAGACTTGGCAATGGGTATAGGACCATTATTAGAGCTTGTGGCGTGGCTCAACTTTGTCTTGTCTGTGAATTAGACATATACAGTTCTTAGTGAACTTTCAATGGTTGATCCACAAGAAAAGAGAAAATGATAAAGATTGAACAAGAAGTATGCAACGTTATTGGGAGTTAAAAGTTAAAACAGCATTAGGATCTTCTCTTGTTTTATAGTGAGCTTGGGATAATGTTGAATTTGTTCCATTTTTTACCTTAACGAAGCTTTCTTTCTTCTGTTAAAGAGAGACTTCAAATCATAATGGAAACTTTAAAGCACAAGACATCTTTCAAGCTAAGATAATTAATCAGCACAAGAGGAAGTACCTGATGTTCCATATTTCTGGTGCAGATCCTATGCAACATATGGGAAAAAGAGTAATTAGATTGTCCATGGTCAACAACATAGCAGGTAGGAAAATTTCTACTAAGCTGAATACCCTACTTACCAGGGCAAGGTTAAAGTCAATGAGGTAACCTTTATTAGCCTTGGTAGAAAAAAGAAAGTTTCCAGGTTTAACATCTCTATGAACAATACCCTGCATGTAAGAAATTAGAAGTTAATTGTGTTTTCAGGAAAGCCATTCAGTTCATCTGCATCTTTTCTGATACTCTCACCTGTTTGTGTAAAGCAGCAAGTGCCCTGAACATGCAATAGCCATACCACCGGAGCTGGGAAACATCTATATCTCTTTTCAAGACCTTAAGTTTGAAACATGACAGTAAACATGTTAAAATAATGACTATATTGACATTTTAACTAGATAACTCAAAAGTAAAAGAGAATTGACCTCTGGTCTATCATGCTCGACATGCTCTAGAACAAGGCAATCAGAATTTCCATTCTTGAATGATCCTTCATACTTAATTACAAAGTTCTTTCCCCTGTCATAAAGCAAATTTCTTAGAAGAAATTTCGTAGTACAGATATACTTATAGATACAATATATAGGCATATATTCACGAGTATGTATCCATGGTTCCTTAAAACAATCTCCTATATCATTACCCGAAGCGCTCCAGCATCTTCAACTCATTAAGGACATGTTGTTTGTTAGCATTTGGGTGAGGACCTGCAAAGTCAGAATCAACATATCAAATTATTGATCACCCCCAAGGCAACATTAAGGAAGGAAATACATGGATTTGTATCAGAGAAACTCAACGCCAAAAGAGCAGAGATGCTCCATTTTACCATTTCTTTGACAATGAAACAACTTTTTAGCTTACAAACAATGCACAAGAGTTTAACCAATGCCACACTGATCTAGAGATTAAATCTTGCAAAATAAAGCAAATGAAGACAGAAGAATGCCTCAAATCTTTTGATGCATCTTCAGCCTATACTTCAATATGTTCTACCTTTGACCTTGCTCAATAAAATAAAAGAATACCCAGCTACATCTTTCCACATACTTGTCACGAAAGTTAACAAGTCAGGTTCAACAATATGCAAGAATGTAACATCATTCAACTGCTAAAGGATCTCCAAGATAATCGTATTCAGATAGTACAGATCAAACAACAACAAACCCAGAGTAATCCATAGTACAAATCAAAGAAATTAAAATTTAGTGTAATAAGCGCAACAGTTTGCACATCATACATTTAATTGCAAACTTTACTCCATCACTCTTTCTCCTTGCCCTGTACACTGTCCCATAACCACCTGCAAATACAGTCATCAGGATAGATTAAGTCATGAACTGATAAAAACATCGGAACAATCATGGCTGTAGATTGAAAGCCATTCACAGGTAAATACCTGAACCCTCTTCGTCCTCCACAATATAGAACTCAAAGTTAGGCAATTGTTTTTGCTCTGATTGATTCTACAAAACAAAAACCTCAATGTTTACATCATGATTTATAGCGGGAAACTTCGCCAAACAAGTCAAATAAAATGCTGCTCAGGAGCTTACTTTTGTGGAGTTACATACCAAATTTTCCCCATTCTCATTTGGATTTCCATTCCTCTCTTTAATACTCACACCCAAGTCATAGTTCTGTGTGTGCTTCAGTTTCATGGGGATTGACTTTGCATCTCTTCTGAGTTGCACTTTGTCGAGAAGCAGACTGGCAGCATTGTGAATCTTCAGTGCCTTGGAAGTCCTTTGCTCCCTGTGATCTAGTACATCCCTTTGAAAGGGTTTAGAATTAGGGGATGATTTTCCGAGCTGCTTCTGATCAGCAGATTGTGTGTGCACTAAGGTGGCATAATTCTGTGGAGGCATATCTGTTTTTGCTGCTTCCATGTGGAGAAATGCTGTCGTACATCCCATGGTAGCATTCTCTGAAGGAGTATCTTGAGGGGATTTGTCCGCCTTTGCTGGATGAGTCTCAGTGCAGTTAATGTTTCTATTACTAACAGGATAAGAAGTGGGTTCTTCTTCGTTGCCTTCCACAAAATTTTCCATTTGAGTCATCCTTTCAAAACCTTGGACTGAAATATCAGCTGCAGATAGCAGAATGTCCATTTCTTTGTCCACTTTTGTACAGGTATTTATGTCAGAGTTTATTTTGCTTTCTTTTGTATCAACCGTCTCAGCAGTTATACTGGTACATGTGGTTTCCAATGAACTAATGTGAAGTGGCTTTAGCTGAAGTACGGGATCTGTGATACTTTCAACTGCGGTTGATTCAGGGGCGTTGAACACGCTATGACTAAGAATTATAGATTTACAGATAGGTTTATGTACAAAATTTGTTTTACCATTGCTCTCTCTTTTGTTGTTGATGTTGTTCTCTCCTTTGTCTATCTCCTCTTCACATTCATATTCAACACATTTAAGTCCAGAACTTGATGGTCTGGCAGTATCTTCAATTATCGAAGAAGTTTTGAACATCTCATAAACTCTTTTGAAGTCGCAAGCCAATGACACTGGTATTCTTGTCAACTGGTTCATGCCACAACTCAAACTGCCAGTGGGGAGATATGCCTGTAACAGAAAGGAAGGATTTTATCTTTTGTCAGTCGCAGTTTTTTGAAGCTGTTTGCATGAGAATACTCTTAACCAGGACATACAGACCACCAACTGAACCCAGCCAAAGTTGAAGCATGGGAACTTCACGAAGAGCTGCAATTAGTCTCCAAATAATGCCCCAAAAATGTGGAAAAACTCTTCTAACCCTACGTCTAACTCAAAATTGCCTGAGATCTAAAATAGGCCTTGATATCCCAAATGTAGAGTCTGCGTTTGCATTGTATCAGAACTAATCCTAAATTCCAAATCCGCTACACGTGAATTTATCAGACGAATCACTTTATTCCAAATCTAGACACTCCTAATTCTTTCACCAAATTCAAATTAGAAACATTGGCGTTTTTATAACAAGCTCGTTAACATTTTTTTTATAAGTAACATAGTTCTTATCTCATCCATGACTGATAATGCTAATTCTACAAAGGTTTGAGTAAATATTAGCAAAAAGTACATCTTAGCTAACTAGACATGCTCACAACTTCTCAAATTAAAATACGAAAAGCACCGAATTAGTAACCTGTCCACAAATCCTCCGAGTCATTGAAGGCAAATTCACCATCACTTGGCTTCCTTGCTCAACTGAAATAAACAAACAAAATACTCAAATTATCTGTGAAATTTCAATCAACAAAATTAATTTTTTATGGGATCAACAGGTTTTACCGTCAAAATTGTTGAAAAATCCTCTTTTAGTAACCACGTGTGAATACTCAACCTCCGATCTAGCTCTCTTTCCTTTCCTACAGTAAGTCCTAAATGCACACTCACTCTCTCGTCTCATCTGGAGACTTCGAATCTCCAGCTGAGGTACGTAAGCCGGAGACACATTCGCATTAGCGAAGAACTTCACGGTTGATACAAATCCTAATTGAGAAAAAGTGACGAAGTAATTGCTCGTCAAATGGAGAGGAGAATGAGGAATGAAACAGAGAAATTCGATGAATTCCGGGGAAGTAGAAAATAAGGTGCATTTGGATGAAAGCTCCGACGGCCGAACTGGTCGTCCCGTTGATAATAGAAGAGCGAAAATATGCCATGCTTTTTGTAGGTCGGAAATAGCAGTAGTGGTGGCGGCGGAGAATGAGGTTAGTTGAAATTCCATTGATTTTCAGATCTGAAGGTGGAGAAANGAGGAGGTAGAGACAGAAAGAGAGGAGCGGGAAAATGAGTTGCTGTAGGGTTTGATAATCCCGCCAATATATTTATCTCAAATTGAAAACGATAAAATAAGTCAAATAGAATTTAAATATAAGTTAAATGCATTTCTTATAAGGCCATTGAACATGGGCTGGCCCTTTAAGCTAATATATTTGTAGAAATGACACCATATAGCCACTTTAAAGGGCTGCTACTTAAGAATTAGTCGGTACATCCTTAATTTCAGCATTTCAATTTATATTTTCAGAACAAAAACGTTTTGATTTGTCTTGAAGTTAGGATTTTTAGTTTAAACTTCAGGATAAAATAAGTATTGGCTAATCTATAAATAGTATCCCTGAGAATGACTATTTGTACACTTGCCCCAATATATTTAAAACATGAGCCCAACCTAACAAATATTAGTTTAAGAGATTAGAAATAGACAAAATGGCACCAAGTGACAACACATAACAGGAATTGATAATTTTTTAGCCTTATATTAGGTTTGGAAAAGACAGTCTCAAACAATTGGCATTATATAGCCAAATCCTAAAAAAATTACTCTCTCATATATT